>LR750712.1:289038-314232 GCA_902729485.2 Mus minutoides | reverse complement strand
CCTTAGTTGTGACTCACAACATTGCAAATATGGATCCTGGGAATGCTGCCTCCAGTTGCCAGGCAGAAACCCTGGTGAAGCGATAGGGACACCATAAATCTTTCAACCCCAGCTCATCCTGTCTACAAGAAATGCAGGAATTGAGGTTGGCGTAAGAACTGAGGGAACGGGGGACCAAAAAGAGCCGAACATGAGATTCATCTCTTGGGTAGGCACAGGTCTCTGACACTATTAAGGATACCCTGTAATATACTGCTCGCAGACAGTAATCTAGCATGGCTGTCCTTTGAGAGGCTCTACCCACCACCTGACTCAGATGTGGACAACCAAAGCCAAACAAAATCTTTTTAAAAACTACTCACATGCCTGACGGTGGTGGTGCACGCCTTTAATCCCTGCACTTGGGAGGCAGAGGCAGGTGGATTTCTGAGTTTTAGGCCAGCCTGGTCTACAAAGTGAGTTCCAGGACAGCCAGGGCTACACAGAGAAACCCTGTCTCAAATAAATAAATAAATAAATATATAAAGCTACTCACATGTAAAAAAATTGTATTATGCAGGAAAATAAACAGTGTGGAGAGTCCATTCACAGAAGGACAGGAAACTCATGAGTCCTTCAACAGCCATCTAGAGAGACTTTCATAAGCTTCAAGTGATGGGACAGAGGAATAATCAAGCGTCTTCATCTGCTTTACACTAACACGTTGGAGGGCTGGAAAATTTGATCAATATTGCTTCACCTCTTGGGTATCCAAGTTTGGGTTTTAGCACCTGTGACAGATAGCTGTGCTCTACTTGCATTTATGGGTCCATGGCGTTTGATTCAATCTTCTGCCCTTCTAGGGCATCAGAGATGTGAATGGGGTGTGTGTGTGTGTGTGTGTGTGTGCGCGCGCGTGTGTGTGTGTGTGTGTGTGTGATTGCAAATTGTAAAGTTTTTCTTTATACATTTTCTTAATTAAATTAATTTAATTAAGGTATTTAAAGATTTGTTGCCATATACCAGACAGGTACCCGTGGACAGCAGAGTGTGGCATCAGATTTTCCATGAAAGAAACTTCGAATAATTCTAGAGCTATTTTGTGGGTGCTAGGATTCAATATATGACACTGGATGAACAGTCGGTTTTCTTAGGGGCTGATTCCTCTATTTAGCCCCATGAACATGTTATAGAAGTAAGTTGCGAATTGCTGATCCTAAGTTCATCTTTACCTCAGCCTTACTAACCCATATGAAGTAAGATGGATAGCATCAGAAACTTAAGACTTGATGCTGAAAATTTCCAGCCCAAATCTCCACTCAATGAGGAAAGAGTGCAAGGAATGATAAGGAGAGAAATGGAAAGTACAAGCCTTTGGGAAGTGGCTTGCCATGTTATCAAAGCCACAAGACTCAGTTCATGTCAAGTGTAGTAAACCAGCACCAGACCTAGCTTACAAGGACACATGTTATGATTAACCTTGTGGGAGTTTATGACCCCTGCAATGAGAGAAAAGAATCCTCCGGGCATGAGTATCTACCTGTTCAGATGATATCATATTGTGCTTCCTTGCAAAACGTTTATTTAGGAACCCTGCATGGTTTGACTCCTGATGACATGGAGGTTGTTGTCAGGGAACCCATGACTGAAAGAGAAGTCACTCTAAGGCTGGGAAATCAGGTATTTACAGAGAGCCCTGGAGTGTGGATGAACTATCAGGGAGGGAGCTTTAAGTGTGGAAGCCAGATGATCAAAAGGCCAAAGAGCAGTGCTAGTGGAGAACCAGAAGACAAGCTATCTCCTGTTATACTTTCTGTATCCACTCAGCTGTTTTGGGTCAGCCCCCTTCCAGGTCTTCCATTCTTCTTGGAAACTCTAAGTAGGTGTCAGTGCCATAACCCCACAGTCTACCAGTTGGCAGTACCCACTTGTTCCTTAAACTGAGGAGTCCCAACGCTGTCATTGCTCTAACTTATTTGGTAAAATCATCATATTCTAAAGAACATTTATAGATCTCCCTTTGGGTAATATTTAGTGAAACCGTGTACCATTTGAAATTCCCCTAAAGTCTCAATCTGGGAAAGACTGGTTCCTCCAGATCAGAATGTCCTTGTTGAGTAAGAAAGGAAACAACAATTCAGACGTGATTTACAGGTGGGTAAGATTCATATGGATTGGTTAGATGACTTAGTTGTGCATATATCTTGCCTGCTATGTTCTCATGTTAGGACCCCAAGGATAATCAGTTAGTTTATATTTCATAACTTGTCCAAAGGAGTCATGCTGAATAAATACATTAATAATTTGTTTTTCTTATCCATTGATTGCTGTCTCTGTTTTTTTTTTTCCGCTTGCTCCAGCCAGATCCACTCGCTCGTGGCCGACCCTGCTTGTTCCCCAGTTGTTCCAGCCAACCCCACTCGCTCCACTCGCCCCGCTCACTCCGATTGGCTCCGCCTGCTCCGATTGGCCCCGCTTGTTCAGGCCGTCCCCATTCGGCCCCACTTGCTCAGGCCTGCTAGCTCTGGCCGTCCCTGCTTGCTCAGGCCGTCCCCGTTTGGCTCTGCTCGCTCTGGACAGCCTTGCTTGCTCCGGTTGGTCTCTCCAGGTCCCGAGTTCAAATCCCAGCAACCACATAGTGGCTCACAACCATCCGTAAGGAAATCTGTTGCCCTCTTCTGGAGTGTCTGAATACAGCTACAGCGTACTTACATATACTAAATAAATAAATAAATAAATAAATCTTTTTTTTTTTTTTTTTAGATTTATTTTATTTATTATATGTAAGTACACTGTAGCTGTCTTCAGACATTCCAGAAGAGGGCGCCAGATATTGTTATGGATGGTTGTGAGCCACCATGTGGATGCTGGGATTTGAACTTATCACCTTCGGAAGAGCAGTCGGGTGCTCTTACCTGCTGAGCCATCTCACCAGCCCCAATAAATCTTTTTAAAAATCTTTAAAAAAAAAAGAAAATGCTGTCCTATTATCACTGGATGGTTTTAGTTCCATTGTCAAAGCTCAAGTGACTGTAGGTATGTGGGTTCTTTCAGGGTCTTTAATACTATTCCATTGATCTTGCTGTCTGTCACTGTACCAATACCATACAGTTTTTATCACTATTGTTCTGTATTCCAGCTCGAAGTCTTGGATGCTGATTCCCCAAGATGTACTTTTATGTTGAAAATAGTTTTTGCTATCCTGAGTTTTTGGTTATTCCACATGAATTTGAGAATTGCTCTTTCTAACTCTATGAAGAATTGATTTGAAATTTTGATGGGGAATGCAGTTAATCTGTATATTGCTTTCAGCAAGATGGCCATTGTTAGCATATTAATCCTGCCAATTCATGGAAGAAATTCTCTACCGTACTTGAGAAACAAGTTTTATGGTATAAGTTGTCTCTATTTTTTTTACAAAAATAAATTTAATCATATTTTGTGTATGAGTGTTTGTCTATATGTATGTCTTTGTACTCCATTCATTACTGTTGAGAAGGAAGACCAGGGGATATTGTGAGAATTCCTGAAGCTGGAGTTACACATAGTGATGTGTATCCTTATAAACTGACAATGAAGAAAATTGGGTGCTCGAGAAGAAATTTCAATTTTCTGAACATTTGAGGCATTTGCTGTTCTTTTTTTTTTTTTTTTTTTTTTTCTAGAGCTGAGGACCAAACCCAGGGCCTTGCTATTGCTAGGCAAGTGCTCTACCATTGAGCTAAATCTCCAATCCCTATGTAGGTTTTTGTTTGTTTGTTTGTTTGTTTGTTTGTTTGTTTGTTTGAGACAGGGTTTCTCTGTGTATCCCTGGCTGTCTTGGAACTCACTTTGTAGACCAGGTTGGCCTCAAACTCAGAAATCTGCCTGCTTCTGCCTCCTGAGTACTGGGATTAAAGGCATGAGCCACCAAGCCCGGCTTCTTATTTACTTATTTTATGTATATGAGTACACTGTCTCCATACAGAGAGTTGTGAGCCATCATGTGGTTTCAGGGAATTGAACTCAGGACCTCCGCTTGTTCTGGCCCTGTTTGCTCTGGCACCGTTAATGTGATATGTCAGTACACCATCTTCCGACACACCAGAAGAGAGTATCAGATCTCATTAGAGATGATTATAGATGGTTGTGATCTACCATGTGGTTTGAACACAGGATTTGAATTCAGGGCCTTCAGAAGAGCAGTCAGTGCTCTTAATTGCTGAGCAACCTCACCAGCTCCAGTTTTCTACTCTTTTGGTTTTGCTTTGTTTTGTTTTTTGTTTGTTTGTTTGTTTGTTTGTTTGTTTTTCAAGACAGGGTTTCTCTGTATAGCCCTGGTTGTCCTGGAACACACCAGGCTGGCCTCTAACTCAGAAATCTACCTGCCTCTGCCTCCTGAGTGCTGGGATTAAAGTCGTGCACCACCATGCCCCCCAGTTTTCTACTCTTGATAATGTTTCCCATCAAAGGCATTCTAGGTTTCTGGGAGGCCAGAGATCTATTGAGTAGGACCCAGTAGGTATGACACAGGAAACTGAACCACTCTAAGAGGTAAGAATTAAATTTACGTGGAGACTGACTTTGTCAAACTGTATCAGAATTCAGGAAGTATAATATCATGTGGTTCATTGTCAGCATATTTAAAACACAGTACAATTTGTGAAAATGTGTCCAGGCAAAAATCAGTCCAATCAGTTCAGTTCTAAGTCCACAATAAAGCTTAATATGTGTCTACATAAAAACACTTTTACAAAGTGCATGTGACTGTGGTGGTGTGTTCTGTAGGTAAAAGACCTGGCATCTAATGTGGTTTCTGAGGAAGAACGAGAAGGACATCATGGGTTTTACAGGCAAATGGGGAAAACTAGAAAATATCATCCAGAGTGTGGTAACTCATATCCAAAATGTATGTACTCACTATTAAGTAGATATTAATCAAAATACAGAATACCCAAGAAACATCCCACAGGACTCACAAAGGATAACAAGCATAAGGACCCCAGGGAAGTTTTCTCAAACGCAATTGGGTGGGAGAAGAAAGCAATGATGGGGGGGGCAGGGAAAGTAGGGCCTGTTTGGGGGAGGACACAGTGAGGGAAAGTAAGGAAAATGATCAGGTATTGGGTTTGGGAAATAGGACTGAAGCCCTGAGGGGCAGCAGAAAGGAAGGAAACAGCTAACCTCTGGAGGTAGGGGGACACTCTAGAATGTACTGGTGATCTGGAAGCTGCAAGACTCTCAGGATTCAAAGGGAAGGATGTTGGATAAAGTGATCTACAGTGGGGAGGGGGAACTTGCAGATCCACCTCCAGTGGAGGGACATGACATCAAGTGGAGGGATGGGATTTCAATCCCACAGTCAAAAGCTCTGACCCAGCATTGTTCCTGTCTGATGAAACTGCAGGGACAAAATGGGGAAGAGCATGAGAGAAAGGAGATCTAGTGACAGGCCCAAATTGGGATCCAGCTCAAGGAGGAGGTCTAGGGTCCTGACATTGTTAATGGTGCTGTGCTGTGCTTGCAGACAGGAGCCTAGCATGGTTGCCCTCTGAGAAGCCCAACAAGCAGCTGAAAGAATCAGATGCAGATCCTAGTACCCAGGCAATGGATAGAAGCTACGACCCCCGTGGTTGAATTTGGGGGGAGCTGGAAGAATCTGAGGAGGAGGGTGGCCCCAGGGAAAGACCAAAGACAAAGTCACAACTGACCTGGACCCTGAGATCTCTCAAGACACTGAGCCACCAAGCAGGCAGCATACAACCAGGCAGCTGTTATGAGGCCCTCAACACATATACAGCAGAGGACAGCGTGGTTGGTCCTCAGTGAAAGAAGATGCACCTAACCATGAAATGGCTTGATGTCCCAGAGAGTGAGGATGCCTGGTGGGGCTGGGTGATGAGGTGGGGACACCTTCTTGGAGACAGGGGAGGGTTAGGAGGTATGGTTTGAGGAATGGTCATGGGGCAGATAGGGAGGAGGATGAAGTATGGACTGGAAAAAACAATTAATGAATAAAAGTCAATAAATTTTAAAATTCGACAAAAAGCATTGCTTTGGAAATGACTTCCAGGTTCTCCTTTCCTGCAAATGGAACAAAATCTGTCTTAGCTCTTCTGTCTTGCCTCTTGTGATGGTTATTCTTGGTAGTCAAACAGGCTATACATGGAGTTAACTAAAACGGCTACAGTCCCGGTACTGTGAAGGATTTTTCATAATTGTACCTTTTTTAGTTGTAAATCCCTTTTTAAATCTCGATCTTTTGAAGTGATAAGAGATATCTTTAATCTAGGCCACAGCTTCTAGTGGCAGACTTACATTTCTAAAGGTAGTTCTTTCTCCTTGTCTTCATGTCTTACCTCTGACTAGGAAGCTCTGGAAAAGCATAGGCCCTGGACCAGCAGCATGAGCCAGGAATCACTATGCTGTGTCCCTTCATCACACTCTAATCTTAAGGGAGGTGCTTAGGTCACTCAAAACACGCGGACCAATCAAGGCCTCCACTCTGACCTGCCAATCAGAAGTGAAGCCGGGTGCTTCCGGGTGCCATACTGCTGTTTCAGTGCTGTAGCTGGAGAGGCTCGAGTGATTTGTGTGTCCTGCTCTGTGTGCTACTGCCAGGAGCTGTGAGGGGAGTTCAGGCGAATTCTGAACCCGCGCCATGGTGAGTATATGGCAGCTGCTTCCAATGGGAAGGAGCAGGCGATCGAACAGCGGGAGCGAGTATGGTGAGTCTTCCCTGGGGTTGGGTGAGAACCGGGAACCGCAGCTCCACAGGGCCACGTGTGAGGTTGTCTGTGGTCTTAGCTGCTCCCTGAGCATGGAGGCGACCTTCGAGTAACTTTGCTCTGGGTCTGCCTCTGTGGAAGCATTTGGAGCCTGGGCTTGTGTGTTGAGCCATTCTTGGCAAGATGTCAAACAAAGAAATGCCTAGCTCATCCAGTATCTTCTCCAATTTTGTTTGTTTGGTAAGCTGCTGAGCACTGTTTTAGACGACTCCGAGTTTATCCCATCCTGTAACAGTGTCTGCTGACTTCATACACCGCAGGAAAAAGTATAAAAGATGATATTCTTCTTTTTTTTTTTTTTTTGGTTTTTCGAGACAGGGTTTCTCTGTATATCTCTGGCTGTCCTGGAACTCATTCTGTAGACCAGGCTGGCCTCGAACTCAGAAATCCGCCTGATTAAAGGCGTGCTATTTTTAAAGAGGTACTTCTTTTCTTTCTTTCCTTTTAAAAAATATTTATTTATTTTTTATATGTATCATCTTCATATGGTTGATTTTAAGGTCTTTTTCTTGTGCTTTCAGCTATGTTGGAATATTCAGGACCTGTTGGGATAGGATAGATTGGCTCTGTTGCTACCTGTTTCCCTGGGTGTTGATGATTATCTGCCTGTGCTGGTATCCAGGCATCTTGAGTTTGGGGTGATTATTGGTCTAGGTTTTGATTTCTCGGTTTATCTTGCAAGGGAGTTTTGTTCCTGTGGTTCTGTTTGCCCTGTGTATTTCCAGAGTGTGCTGACTGAATGGGGCCTATTTTACTGGCCTGCTTGGCTAGTGTGTTCAAGTGGGAATGCTTGCTTGTGTTAGAGGCTTGATGAAAAGGAGGCCAGGGAGATATGATCTTAGCTATCCATAGGAAGCATATATGAAGGGGATTGGTGAAGTTGTCTCTGCTATTCTGGTCCATTGCTAAGGAAGCTGTGAAGATTGGGTATGTGGAAACTGGTAGCATTCGTGGATTTGTGGGCAACCTACCTGGTCTTCTGGCAAGCGTGGCATTGGTTGAACAGAAATGAGGTAGGATAGGAAAGACAGGTGGGGATGGTGTGTATAAATAGGGGGAGAGGAAGCTTCCTCTACTATTCTGTTCTAGTGCTAAGGGTGAATGTAAGAATAGAGTTACTGGTAAGTAATAGGGTGGTAATTTTTTGTACAGACTGGCTAGTCTTCTGGTAGGCATGGCCTGTGATTAATCAGGGGTATCTGACCATAGTTTGTAGTGAGAACACAGGGGTCACCCAGAGGGAATGTGTATTAGTCAGGGTTCTATAGAATCACAGAATTTATAAAATGCCTCTCAATATTGAGGGAATGTATTGCAATGGCCCCAACAGTGGTCTTCTGTGAATGGGAAGTCCATGAATCTAGAAGTTGCTCAGTACCTCACAGGCAACTTGTTTCACCGGGTTTTCTTCAGGAGTAGATTCCAACAGATGTCCTGGCAAGTAATAGTGAGCAGGTAAAGAAGAACAAATCTTCCTGCCTTCTGATGTCTTTATTTAGGTCTCTAGCAAACAGTGTGTCCCAGATTAAAGGTGTGTACCACCATGCCTAAATATTGGACCCTCCAATTCTGGATTGTAATTCATTCCAGATATAGTCAAGTTGACAACCAGGAATAGCCATTACAGGATGGGAAGGTGGGATTGACTGGTTTCTATCTGAGGCATGGACAGTAGGAGAGGAAGCTGCATCACCATGGCCAACCATGAGTTCTGGGTCCCAGGTAACAGAGAGTAGGAAAAGTCTGGAGGCATCATGCCTTGTCCCATACCCAACATCTTAATACAGAGACATCAGGTTCCCAGGGATCATTTATTTACTTCTTTATTCATTAGGTTTCTATTATTGATCTGCAATATGTTTGTTTGTTTGTGGGGGGGAGGGATAAAAAGTACTTTGTGGCCTGGGCCGGTCACCCAGTGAATGTACTTCTTGGAGTTGATCTGAATTCAGATAGCAACTCTCAGGTGAGGAGGCTCATAAGCACCTGCTGTGCCAAATACATAGGATCTGACACCTTCTCTGGTGAGTCACCTGTACACACATGGGAAGCATTCTCTCTTATACACACAAATGCATACAGAAAATTGAGGATACAATTGTTTTCAAAAGAGCAAAACAGGCTCTTTAGCTGGATATTTTAATCTCTTTCATTTAGTGTAGAAAAGTGTGCACCTACATAAACTAGTGCAGACTTACATCTAATCTCCATCAATCATAGGAAACAAAAGGATTACAAGTGATCCTAACAGACACCCTTTTCTTTATCATGAGACAATGAGATACTTTAGTAGTAAAAACTATTTCATCCAGTTTTGAAACATTATAATGCTTTAAGAAAATCTCTCCAATCAGAATCCTCCTCTACCCTCAATACAATATCTATAATTGGGAAAGGAAAGAACCAGAGTGCATGGGGTATGTGCTGGTCAGTGATTTCCTTTATTTTTATTTTGAATATAGTCCTGTGTGGTTTTGTTCCAAGGAATATTGTATGTATCGGTCTATATTTGTGTCTTCTTTTATCAATGGTGGCATTTATGTTATGTTATTTTACTCACTATAATTAAGTTATATTGCTGTTTCTCTGAAAAATGATAGACCTTTACCTGTTTTTGTACTTTGAAAATTTGCTATACTATGTTAGTTCCTAGAGTTTTGGTTGATTTGGAGACTTTCTATAGAGAAATTTTTAGTTTACTCCTCTTGACTCTAAAGGTTTGCCTTTCCTCATTTCTTGGCACATTTATATTTTCCAGTTATTGTAGATTTCCATGTTTTAGTTTTTGCTATTTAAGTCATGGATGTACTCAACAGGTTGGTTTAGCTTTAAAAAGAAGCTTTTTTTTTTTTTTAACCTATTGTGTCTGTACCCTGATTAGCTTCAATTGTCATCATTTCATCTGAGGGAGCCTCAACTGAAGGTGTATCCCCATTAGAATGACTGGGTGCTATGTTTGTGAGCTTGTGTTGATTGTTGATGGGTGTGGAACTATCCCGAGGTAAGTGGTCCTGGACTGGATTATATAGACACCTGAGCATGAGGGAGTGACCAAACCAGAGAGAAAGCCAGATAACAGTGTTTGCTGTGGTTTTCCTTCCTTCTTTTTGTAGCTTGAGTTTGTAATTTAAGCCCCCAAAGTGATGAACAGTGATCTGACACAAACAGCCAAATAAACCCATTCATTACAAGAGATGCTTTTGGTTAGAAGTTTATCACAACAGCAGTGATGCAAATTAGGGCCAAATATGTAGCTCAAAGGTGATTTTTGTTGCTGTACAGAACCTGTGAATTTGTCTTTTTATGAATGTTGAAGATATCAGGAGTTTAGGTACCAACTTTGTACACAGTGCTTACTTGGCCATTTATTGTATGACCTAGATGATTGAAGTATTGTTAGTAATGGAGATAGAGGAATTCGAAGTCAAAGGATTTCACTGGAAAATAGACTCCATGAAAAATTAAGCTTGAGGGCATTTGCATGATATTTTGGCCAGAAATCTTTCCTTTTCTGCCCCTGCCCTGAAAAATTGAATAAGACAGAATTAAAAGAAAATGGGATGATTTCTTAATCTGAGTATTGAATCTGCTGGGTGTTTATTACATGTGGTTGTGAAGGCTCTATGCAGCAGTGTAGAGGAATTCCTGGGCCAGGAAGTGGGAGTGGGTGGGATTGTGATCAGGAGGAGGAGAAGGAAATGTAAGGAGGGAGTTTTTGGAGGGGAAAACAGGAAAGGGGATAACATTTGAAATGTAAATAAAGAAAATATCTAATAGGAAAAAAATGGCTAATCCACAACTAGAGTGGAATAAAAGAAGCTGGTGGGGAAAAGTAATAACAAAGTTTGTGGTTCATGGAGAAAAATAGCACTAGTGAGTTTGCATGGTAGTCAAGTGCTGAAAGAGACAAGAGTTTTAAAGATGGTATCACCATTAAAGAGAAGGCCATTGCTCTCCATTGAAAGCCTGAGAAGGTTTCCAAATGGTCACACTATCCTGCTAACACTTGGAGTAATGTAATGAATAGAGAAAGTGATTCAGAGCTCCAGGAAGCATCTATACAGAAAGTGTTGGAATTGTGATCCAAGCATGGCAGGGTCCATCATCTCAACTTGGAAGCCAAACTTGGCATGATCACTTCTCTTGTACTGGTTCTGGAATCAGGAAAGATGAAAAAGATAATGTCATGATTTCTTAGTGTGTGGTTTTAGTTGCTCGCTTATTCCAGCCACCTATGTTTGACAGAATCAGAGCTGCTTTTAGGAGACTATAAGACTTCCCTGCACGAAAATGTTAGATTGAAGCCAGGTGTACTGGCGCAGGGCTTTAATCCCAGCACTCCAGAGGCAGAGCCAGGTGGATTTCTGAGTTCCAGGACAGCCAAGGCTATACAGAAAAACCCTGTCTCAAGAAAAGAAAAGAAAAGAAAAGAAAAGAAAAGAAAAGAAAAGAAAAGAAAAGAAAAGAAAAGAAAAGAAAAGAAAATGTGAGGTTAAAGTCTGAGTTGCATTTTGAGAGCACAAGCTGCTGATCCATCTAAGTGATGAGATGTCGGCCATGAACAGCTGTGTGTAGGGAGTGGAAGGAACCAAAGAGGAAGATTTATGAGAAGTTGAAGGAGTAGGGCCATCTAAGTCCTTTGAACCTGAAGCTGCATGAGTCTGAGACACAACTACAGGATTGGGTGTTTGTCCTGCTGGGGTTTGGTCTTGGTTTCCTTTAATCTTCTCTAACTTTATACCCAATAGTATATGTATTCTATGCCACTGAATGCTGGAAAGGTAAATATCGTTTTCTGATTTTACAAGATGTTTCAATCAAGAGACTGCCTTGACTGTCCCCAGAGATTTTGGACATTTGAACAGGGTACAATTTGATGCAGAATATGGGAATGACTAAAGTTAAAATATAAATATTTTCTTCATGCAATGACCATGAACTTGCAGTGACCAGAGTCAGAATGCAGTCATTTGCATGAAAAATCTTCCTATCTGGGATGATGTATTTGAACACTCATTTGTCTTTAATAAGTATTTGCGGGGAGGTCATTGAAACTTGTGTAAGAGGAAAGTGTATAGATGAAAGTCCTCCTTGAGGATAGGATTGGAGTGTCCATAGACCCAATTCCTGTTTTTTGTGTCTACTGGTTTATGGTTAAAAGTGTTCTGTCAGCTTTTTTCTCAAGCTGTCATGCTGTCACCATAATAGACTCTATCCCTAAATCAAATATGATAGTATAGAAGCATTTCCCATTCAGTCCTACCTGTTTTTGCTATTGTAATGTTTTTTTTAAAGATTTATTTATTTATCTATTTATCCCCTTGTTCTGGTCAACCCCGCTCATTCTACTCCACCCCACTCTACTCGCTCCGACCGGCCCGCTCGCTCTAGCCGCCCAGCTCGCTCCAGTAGGCCCTCTCGCTCTGGGCCCTGCTCGCTCCGGCTGTCCCTGCTCAGTCCATCCGTCCCCTTTCTGCTCCACTCGCTCTGGTCAGCCCCGATCGCTCCGGACAGCCCGACGGTAATGATTTTTTTTTTTTTTTTAGTTTTAATTTTGTTGTTTTTCTTTTTGAAGACAGGGTTTCTCTGTGAAACCCTGGATATCCTAGAAGTCATTATGTAGACTAGAATGGACCTAAATTTAGAGATCTACTGATCTGGCTCTTTTTGCCTGGGATTATATACGGGTCATCAGGCCTGGCTTTATTGTTTCAGGGCCTGGAATGGATGTGTTTTTATTTTGTTGTTGTTTGATAGATTTTTTTTTTGAGACAGGGTTTCTCTGTAAAGCCCTGGTTGTCCTGGAACTCACTTTGTAGACCCAGCTGACCTCAAACTCAGAAATCCACCTGACTCTGGGATGTGCTGAGATTAAAGGCGTTCACCTCCACACTTGGCTTGTTTAATAGATTTTTGCAGCAGAGACAGGGTCATGATGAGTAGTTCTGGCCTTCCTGTAACTTGGTTAATAGACCAGATTGGCATACAAGTCAATGAGATACACATGCCTGTACTTGATGAGCATTGCAATTAAGGGCATGAGGAAATATACCCAGCTTGCTAATTGTTTTTTTTTGTTGTTGTTGTTGTTTTCAGTGGTGTTGAGCTGTTTCTCTCTCTCTCTCTCTCTCTCTCTCTCTCTCTCTCTCTCTCTCTCTCTCTCTGGATTTTAATTGGCATTTCTTTTGCTAGGCTATATGCTCTTCAATGAGCACAGCATTCTCAAGTGAACCTCATAATTCGGTTTTCTTTTTTTATTATCTTTCTTTCTTCTTTCTTTCTTTCTTTCTTTCTTTCTTTCTTTCTTTCTTTCTTTCTTTCTTTCTTTCTTTCATTTTTCGAGACAGGGTTTCTCTGTATAGCCCTGGCTGACCTGGAACTCACTCTGTAGACCAAGGTGGCCTCGAACTCAGAAATCCGCCTGCCTCTGCCTCCCGAGTGCTGAGATTTAAATCTTTATTTATTATTGTATGTTAGTACACTGTAGCTTTCTTCAGACAAACCAGAAGAGGGCATCACATCCCATTACAGATGGTTGTGAGCCAACATGTAGTTGCTGGGATTTGAACTCAGGACCTTAAGAAGAGCAGTCAGTGCTCTTAACCCCTGAGCCATATCTCCAGCCCCATAATTTGGTTTTCATAATTTGATTTGAAAATAATTTCATGATTATACCAGGATTTCTCTGTCATGGGCTACGTATGGGAATTATCAAGATCAAATGAATATATTGTCAGTGAAGTATTCATTACAGTATTATCACTATCACACTTTGTGTTGTACATATGTATGGGATTTTAGGATGCATTGACCTTTGATGATGTGCATGTACACTTCACTCGGGAGGAGTGGTCCTTGCTGGATCCATCTCAGAAGAGACTTTACAGAGATGTAATGCAGGAGATCTACAGGAATCTCACTACTATAGGTAAACCTGAATTTTCCTTTCAGTTTTAAACTAAGGTGGGGAAACAGCTGATTTCTTTGTTATTGATGCTCTTGTGTAATCTTGAATGAGAATAAGGAAGAATGAGTCGAATAAAGAGGGCATGGTTCTAAGGTTCACTGAAAATAGTGGCTTTTGGACTAATTACCAACAATAATTATTTTCTGGTCCTGTATTTTAGGCTACAAATGGAAAGACCATAACATTGAAGAACATTGTCAAAATGATAGAAGATATGGAAGGTAATTTTCTGTGAAACCTTATTTTAATGAGCTTCTGAAGAAAATTTAACGTGTTCTAGAAGTTTTAAGGGGCAGCAACAGTATTTTTTTTTTTTTGCTGCTTTAGGTAAGTTGTTAACTCTTAGATTCTGACAAAACCAAGTACCTCGATTCTAGGCAACTGATAGGTTGTTGCAACGCATTCCTCTATCACAGTATTTCTTAACAGATATAACTATTTGAATCATATCACCATTAGAGCTACACTGTAGCACTGCCAATCCATGTACATTCACACCAATCAGATATTGCAAATTATGCACACACTGAATAGGTGATATGTGTATGTCCAAAATCTTCTACTGACCAAATAGTCCATAGTAAAGCTGTTGTTACTCATATACTTGTCTTAAATCTGATAAGTTAAATGAGAGGGGAAGTTTATGAGCCTTAAGGATGTTGTGCTGGAGAAACCTTAATCCCTACCATATGAGGAACAAAAAGTCAAGCTCTGTAATGTAAGGTGGAAACCCTTTATTTGTTATTCTTTTAATAGGTATATCATATGTCATACTGGATACAGTCCATATGAGCAGAGGGATTTTGAAAGAAACAGAGAGTATCTCTCTTTCCTATAACTATTTATTAGATCATAGACTGTTGCAGTAAATCTCCAACCCAAATAGGCCCTGGCCATGAAAATACTACTCAGATAATATGAACATATGTGGTGCGCCTAGATTGGGCATCTACTGCTACTCACTCTACCATCTTCTCCATCCATGAGACCCCTTAGAACTGGCAGCTTCTCCAGGCCATGTGCTTCTGCTCTGCTTTTCTTCCTCCTCCTCCTCCTCCTCCTCCATGCCCTCTCCCTCTTCCAGTTTCTTCTTCTTCTCTCTCCCCACCTACCACTCAACCTTCCCTTTAATCTGCCCAATCAATCCTCAGCTCCCTTTATTTTACAAATTCACGTTGGAAGCAGGTTTACAGGAAATCACATGAGGACTGACTCATTCCATGTTCACAACCACTCACAGGAGAATGAAATTGAAATCAAATATAATTAGCCACAGGGCTATCCACAACAATATATGATAGGCCTCACTTTGAGGAGACTTTCTGAATGTGATACATGTTTGTAGTCACTGAGATTTTCAGCTTCATTTGGAATACAACTAGAAAATTATACTGGAGAATATCCTATGAGAATTAAGAATATAGAATTTTTGATTGTCCTTCACTTTTCAAATACGGTATGACTCACAGTGCAAGAAAATTTGTGAACATAATAGAGGTACATCTGTGAATTCATGGAGTTGTCTTCAAGTATTTGAAAATCGTGATGTATATAAAGTCTGGTATAAATGTGAGCCATGTAATAAATGCCCTAGACATCACAGATATCTCTAATGATGCAAAACAACCCAGAAGGAAAGGGAAAACCAAGAACTGTAAACAATGTGATAAAATCCGGGCGTGGTGGCATACGCCTTTGATCCCAGCACTTGGGAGGCAGAGTTCTAGGCCAGCCTGGTCTACAAAGTGAGTTCCATAACAGCCAGAGCTACACAGAGAAACCCTGTCTCAAAAAAACTGAAAAAAAAAAAAAACCAATGTGATAAAATATTTTTTTCATAGATTCATTTTATTATTTATTTTATGTATGTGAATTTGCTGCCATTATTTTTCAGAAACACCAGAATAGGGCATGGAATTCCTTTAGAGATAGTTGTGAGCCACCATATGGAAGCTGGAACCTCTGGAATGCAATGCTCTGAACAGCTAAGCCATCTCTCTAGTCCTGTGATAAAACCCTAAGATCAGAATCTATCCTACAATTAGACCAAGTTTTAAAACTAATTCATACAGATAGAAAGGATTCATCATTGTAATTAATGTAATAAAATTTTACATGTCCCAATTATCATTGCAGACATGAAAGAAGTCCTGCTGGAGAGAAACCCTATGAATATATACAATGTGATAAAGGCTTCAAATATCACAGTCATCTTCAAAACCTTGAAGGAAACCAAACTCGAGAGAAACACTCTGAAGGCTTTCAACATAGTGAAGGGCTTGCATGTCAGAGTACTCTCCACATAAATAAAAGAACAGATACTAGAGAGAAACCCTACAAATATAATGAATGTGATAGAGCCTTTTTTCAGCTCAAGTATCTTCGAGAACATGAAAGAACACATTCTGGAAGGAAACCCTATGAATATAATCAATGTGGTAAAGCCTTTTTACAACCCAGCTATCTTCGAGTGCATGAAAGAACACATACTGGAGAGAAACCTTACCAATGTAATCAGTGTGGTAAAGCCTTTACACAAAGCAGTCATCATCAAAGCCATAAAGTAGTACATACTGGAGAGAGACCCTACATATGTAATCAGTGTAATAAAGCCTCTTCACACCAGAGTTATCTCCAAATACATGAAAGAACACATTCTGGAAAGAAACGTTACAAATGTAATCTGTGTCGTAAAGCCTATTCACACCAGAATCGTCTCCAATTACATGAAAGAACACATAGTGGTATGAGACCCTATAAATGTAATCAGTGTGATAAAGCCTTTACACACTTCAAGTATCTTCGAAACCATGAAAGAACACATACTCAAGAGAAACCTTACAAATGTAATCAATGTGGTAAAGCCTTTTTACAACCAAGCTATCTTCGAAAACATGAAAAAACACATACTGGAGAGAAACCCCATGAATGTAATCAATGTGGTAAAGCCTTTTTACATCCCAGCAATCTTCGACAACATGAAAAAACACATACTGGAGAGAAACCCTACAAATGTAATCAATGTGGTAAAGCCTTTTTACAACCCTGCTTACTTCGAGTACATGAAAGAACACATACTGAAGAGAAACCCTACAAATGTAATCAATGTGATAAAGTCTTTGCACAACTCAATTATCTTCGAGCACATGAAAGAACACATACTGGACAGAAACCCTACAAATGTAATCAATGTGGTAAAGCCTTTTTACAACCCAGCTATCTTCGAGACCATGAAAGAACACATACTGTAGAGAAAACCTATGAATGTAATCAATGTGGTAAAGCCTTTTTACAACTCAGGTATCTTCGAAAACATGAAAAAACACATACTGGAGAGAAACCCCATGAATGTAATCAATGTGGTAAAGCCTTTTTATATCCCAGCAATCTTCGAAAACATGAAAAAATACATACTAGAGAAACCCTACAAATGTAATCAATGTGGTAAAGCCTTTTAACAACCAAGCTATCTTCAACAACATGAAAATAAAACACATCCTGGAGAGAAACCTTACAAATGTAATCAATGTGATAAAGTCTTTGCACAACTCAAGAATCTTTGAGCACATGAAATAACACATACGACAGAGAAACCCTACAAATGTAATTAATGTGGTAAAGCCTGTTTACAACCCAGGCATCATCGAAAACATGAAAAAACACATACTGTAGAGAAAACCTATGAATGTAATCAATGTGGTAAAGCCTTTTTACATCCCAGCAATCTTCGAAAACATGAAAACACATACTGGAAAGAAGCCCTATGAATGTAATCAATGTGGTAAAGCCTTTTTACATCCCAGCAATCTTCAAAAACATGTAAACACACATACTGGAGAGAAACCCTATGAATGTAATCAATGTGGTAAAGACTTTTTACAACCCCACTATCTTCAAGGACTTGAAAAAACACATCCTGGAGAGAAACCCTACGGGTGTAATCAATGTGGTAAAGCCTTTTTACATCCCAGCAATCTTTGAGTACATGAAAGGACACATACTGGACTGAAACCCTACAAATGTGATCAATGTCATATGGCCTTTACACAAAGCGGTCATCTTTAAACCCATAAAGTAATACATACTGGAGGGAGACTCTAAATATGTAATCAGTGTGATAAAGCCTATTCACACCAGAATCATCTTCCAATATATGAAAGAACACATCCTGGAGAGAAATCTTATAAATGTAATCAGTGTAGTGAATCATTTATATCTCTCAGTCATCATCAAGCTGATGAAAGTATTCATACTAGATAGAAACCCTACAGATGTAATGAATGTGTGTATATGTGTGTGTGTGTATCACACAGCAAGGCAACTCACCATGTTCATTCAAGTCAGATTGTTCATATATCCACGTGTGGTTTATATTTTGAGAGTTTTGAACTTGATGTTGAAGTGTGCTGTATGTGTGACAAATGCCTTTATTAAAACGTATTTGATGATTCTTATATTGCTTCTGTGACTACAGGTTTCTTCTCTTATGCTTTTACTTTGTGGCAGATGTCTTTTGGCTTCTATTTATATAATATAATTCCTCTCAACTAAGTGATTCATTGTCTGTTTAAAAATTGGATTGTAAGCCGGGCGTGGTGGTGCACACCTTTAATCCCAGCACTCAGTAGGCAGAGGCAGGCAGATTTCTGATTTTGAGGCCAAGCGTGGTCTACAAAGTGAGTTCCGGGACAGCCAGGGCCACACAGAGAAACCCTGTCTGGAAATACCAAAAAAAAAAAAAAAAATTGGATTGTATGAAATCATATGTTTCAAGTAAAGGTGTTTGTGAATGGGTGGTGGCTCTTGTTCCTGATGTTGTTTGTCATATTTTCATAAGTTCCCTAGATATGTTGTTTTTTATTAAGCCTGGCTTGGATGTGAGTAATTAGTTAGGTCTGCATAGAACTCTAGATTTTCATGTGTCACCCTTCTGAGTACAACTCCAAGAACAGAAGATTTACCCACAATATATCCTGTTTTGTCACACAGTTTAACGACATTAATGTTAAAATGCTTAATAGAAGAGAATATAAGAAAAATGAACACATTATGTGCGTAAACAAAGTAATGTTTTCACCTCTCTGGTAGAGATGTAAGAAAGTAGAAAAATCTGCAATCAAATGTAGATTCACAACATAGCATGATGTGCTATAAATATGCATATATTATTTGGTGTTCCATGCCTCTTCATGTACCCTTAGTTATCCATTGAAAACATTATCCTGAACTATGGATTTTTAAGAGAATTACCTAGAAATGCCAGACAAGGTAACAAGAATATGATTTATTTTTAAAATTTGGTGGTGCTCATACACACACGTGTGCCCACGCATACAATGTGCTTATAAGCTGTTAGGCATGGTGGCTATGTGGAGAGTGCAGGACAACTTAGTGAGGTCCACTTTTGGCCATCTTTATATGATAATCAGAATCAGCTTGCCAGTTTTGCACTCCATAGATGTTTCCTGCTGAGCCATCTCACTGATGCTCAAATAAGATTATTTGAAATGTTACATCAGTAAGATATTGTCTTCAGATTATAAACGCTTTTCCCTCTAAGGATGGAGGAAAACAGAACAACTTGCTACATACACACCATGGAACAAGAGTATACACACGAACAGACCCAAGATTTTAAAGCGGTAAAATTAGCAGACTAAAAAAAATAACCCGGCCGGGCAGAGGTGGCACACGCCTTTAATCCCATCACTTGGGAGGCAGAGGCAGGCGGATTTCTGAGTTAGGCCAGCCTGGTCTACAGAGTGAGTTCCAGGACAGCCAGGGCTACACAGAGAAATCCTGTCTTGAAAAAACCAAAAAATAAAAAATAACCCAATTAGGGAAACGATTCACCAATTTCAGTAATTATTGAGTACCAGGAAATATTCCTATTCATCAAAAAGGTGATGGTTTTTTTTAAATATTATTTTATTCTTTCATTCCTTTATTCAAAGGTAAGTCATTTAAAATAATGTTTCTCAGCTGGGTTTACAAGTGCTTTCCTGTAATCCCAGAACTTGGGAGATACTGGCAGACTAATCTGTCTTAGTTTTAGGCCAACTTGGTCCACACAGAGAGTTCTACCACAGCCATGGCTCTATGGGCTATCCTGTTTTGTTTTTTTTATTTGTTTGTTTGTTTATTTATTTATTTATTTATGTAGCTACACTGTAGGTGTCCTCCGATACTCCAGAAGGGGGCATCAGATTTCATTTCAGATGGTTGTGAGCCACCATGTGGTTGCTGGGATTTGAACTCGGGACCTTCGGAAGAGCAGTCGGTGCTCTGAACCACTGAGAACCATCTCGCCAGCCCGAGGCTATCCTGTCTTAAACAATAAAGAATATATCCCAAATTATTTAATCTGGCTGTACTTTGACAGATTTTAAAGAATCCTTTTTTGTTTTGTTTTCTTTTGTTTTGTTTTTCGAGACAGGGTTTCTCTATATAGCCCTAGCTGTCCTGGAACTCACTTTGTAGACCAGGCTGGCCTTGAACTCAGAAATCCACCTGACTCTGCCTCCTGAGTGATGGGATCAAAGGCGTGTGCCATCACACCCAGCTAAGAATCCTTTTTTTATTTAGTGAGTTTGTTTGTTTTGCATTCTCTTTATTGTCCTCCAGTTACCCTTTCCTTCATCCTTTCCCCACCTCTGGACGTCCCCCTAACTTAACACATCAAGTCTCTACAAGGCTAGGCACTTCCTCTCAGTGAGGCCAAATAAAGCAGTCCAGCTAGAAGAACATATTCCACATACAAGCAGGCAATAGCTTTTGGGATAGTCTCCTGTCCAGTTTGGGACCCAAATGAAGACCAAGCTGCATATCTGCTACATATGTGAGGGAAGACCTTGATGGTGGTTTAGCCACTGAGAGGCCCAAGGGTCCAGATTAGTTAATTCTGTTGGTCTTCCTATGGAATTCCCATTGGGATAGCTGAGGCATCCAAGGGTCAATGGCGGTGTCATTAGTTGTGACTCACAGCATTGGGGATATAGATACTGGGGAGGCTACCTCCTGTGGCCAGGCATGAATCCTGGGGAAGTGATAGAGACACCCACCCACTGTTAAATTTTTCAAACGAAAACTTATCATGTCTATAAGAAGTGCAGAAATTGGGCTGGAGAGATGGCTCAGCGGCTAAGAGCACCCGACTGCTCTTCCGAAGGTGATAAGTTCAAATCCCAGCATCCACATGGTGGCTCACAACCATCCGTAACGAGATCTGGCGCCCTCTTCTGGGGTGTCTGAAGACAGCTACAGTGTACTTACATATAATAAATAAAATAAATCTTTAAAAAAAAAAAAGAAGTGCAGAAATTGAGGAAGGAGCAGGGACTTAGAGAATGACAAACCAGTAAGGGCCCAACTAGTGACCCCATCCCATGGGTAAGCACCGATCCCTGACACTATTAATGATACTCTGTGATGCTTGCAGACAGGAGTCTAGCATGGCTGTGTGCTGAGAAGCTCTACCCACAAGCTGACTCAGATGCAAACCCAGCCAAACAAAGACCTTTGTAAAACTTTACTCACATCTAAAGAATTGTGTTATCCATGAAAATAAGCAATGTGGAGAGTCCATTCACAGTGGGATAGAAATATACTGAATCCTTCATCAGCCATCTAGCCATCATAACTTTCAAGTGATCCGGACACAGGAGTAATGGAGCATCTTCATTTTTTTCCATTACATTGACACAATTGAGAACTGGAGAATTTGATCAATAGCACCTGCATCAAATAACTCAAAGCTACTTGTATTTCTAGGGCAGGATATCTGATGTAAACTTTAGGCCTTCTAATGCATCAGAAATGTAAACTCTGTGTGTGTGTGTGTGTACATATACCTATATGTATATGTTGCATATTATAAAATGTTTTTCTTTATATATTATTTTCTTAATTAAAATCAATTTAAATTAGGTATTTAACATTTTGCCGCCATATACCAAATGCATTTCAGGTACAAGTGGAGACCAGAATATGGCATCAGATTCTCCATGATGGAAACTACAAATAATTATGGAGCTATTTTGTAGGTGCTGGGATTCAAATTATGATGCTGTGGATGAACAGTCAGTTCTCTTAGGGCTGAGTCATCTTCTTAGCTCCATGAACATGTTATAGCAGTAAGTTGTAAATGGCTGATCCTAAGTTCATCTTTACCTCAGCCCTATTGACCCATATGAAGTAAGATGGATAGCATCACAAACTTACACGTGATGCTGAAAGAAGTTTGCCAGCACAAATCTCCAAAAAATGAGGAATGAGTGAAAGGAATGATGAGAGAAACTGAAAGTACATGTCTTTACAAGCTAGCTCACCATGTTATCAAAGCCACAAGACTCAGTTTATGTCAAATGTGGTAAATCAATTGTAGTCGTAGCTTACAAGGACATGTTATGGTTATACTTATAGGAGTTTATGACTCCTGTAATGGGAGAAAAGAGTCCTCCAGGCATGAAGATGTACTTGTTTGGATGGGATCATCTTCTGCTTTCTTGCAAAACATTTATTTAGGAGCCCTGAGTGATTTGACTCATGATGCCATGGAGGTTGTTGTCCGGGAACACTGAGAGGCACTCTAAGGCTGGGAAAATCAGGTATTAACAGAGAACCCTGGAGTGTGGATGAATTGTCAGGGAGGGAGCATTAAGTGTGGAAGCCAGAGGATCAAAAGGCCAAAGAGCAGTGCTTGTGGAGAGCCAGAGGACAAGCTAGCTCCTGTTATACTTTCTGTATCCACTCAGCTGTTTGGGTCAGCCCCCTTCCAGGTCTTTCAGTCTTCTTGGAAACTCTAAGTTGCTGTCAGTGACAGAACCCCACACACAGTCTACCAGTTGGCAGTACCTAGTTGTTTCTTAAACTGAGGAGTCCCAATGATGTCATTCCTATAACCTATCTGCCTGGTAGGAATGGAGATATTCTAAAGCGCATTTATAGACCTGCCTTTGCCTAACATGTAGTGAAACAGTGTGTCTTATGAAACTTGAATTTCCCCTAAACTCAATTTGGGGGAAGACTGATTCCTCGAGATGAGAACATCTTTGTTGAATGAGGAAGGGGCTGAGAATGAGGAAGGGATTCATAGATGGCAGAGAGTCATATGCATTGGTTGGTTATATTACTTAGTTGTGCACGTATCTTCCCTGCTATCTACACCCATTAGGACCCCAAGGATAATTAGTTAATTTATATCTTCATCACCGGCACAAAGAAGTTACACTGATGAAATGCATTTATGTTTTCCGTTTTCATTAATAATTTGCTTTTCTTTTCCATTGATTTTTCTCTTTCTCTCTTGAAGAATACCCTCACTATGAATCTGGATGGCCTGGAAGTCAGCAGAACATCAGATAGACTTGTCCACCATGTTGTCAGAGTGACTGTATTAGAGATGGCCAAGTCACAGCTAGGTAACTTGGTGGGTGGAGTTCAGAGGGAGAATGGGGGTGTTTTCGGAGGGGAAAGCAGGAAGGTGGATAATATTTGAAATATAAATAAACCAACTAACCAGTAATAAAAAGAGTGGAATTCTGCAATTTAAAAAAGCTTCAACCAATAATGAGATCCTTAATAGGATATCCAACAAAAAGTTTTCAGCTATAAAACTATATACACACTGAACAGTAATGGACTGATGACGTTTTATTAATATAGCTGTGCATATATATTCACACATACTTAACAAGAAAGAATTTGGAAGGGATGGAGAAGGACGAGGAAGGTGGAAAGTGATGTATATTTTAAGTTAAAAGGTAAAAAACAAAACAAAACAACAAAAAGCAAAGTTAGAAGCTGCCAGAAAGATAGGATATTAGGTAAGAACACTTGCTGTTGTTATAGAGAACACAGTTTCTATTCACAGAAATGACCTGGTAGCTAATCATCTTCTGTTAATCCAGTCCAAAGGGATCTGATGGACTTTGCAAATATTGTACACAGACACATGCATATACATATACACAAAATAAAAGCTTAAAACAGGGCTGGTGAGATGGCTCAGCAGGTAAGAGCACCTGACTGTTCTTTCGAAGGTGATGAGTTCAAATCCCAGCAACCACATGGTGGCTTACAACCACCTGTAATGAGATCTGAGACCCTCCTCTGGTGCGTCTGACATCAGCTACAGCATACTTATGAATAATAATAATAAACAAATCCTTGGCCCAGAGAGAGCAAGTGGGACCGATCGAGCAGGGCCTACTGGAGTGAGCAGGGCTGGCTGGAGTGAACAGGGCTGGCCAGAGGGACTGGGGCCAAGCAGGGCTGACCGGAGCAAGCCGTGCGGGAGCGAGTGGGGCTGGCCGGAGCAAGTGGGGCTGACCAGAGCGAGTGGGGTTGACTGGAACGAGGGGAAAAAAAGCTTAAAACATAGAGTTCTCTAGAATGATATCATAGTCCTGACTCATGTAGTCAACTATCCATTACAGTCACACACACAAACACACACACACACACACACACACACACACACACACACACGCATGAAGGATTTTCAAGAGGAGCATAGGTTTTGCCAAAACAAGAATAGGAGGAATAATTTATTGTGTCTAGTGGTGGGAGTCATCAGGGTAGAAAATCAGTTTCTGAAGTCACTGTTAGGACCTGAAAGTGGCATAGTTTTAAAATTTTCCCCAGCATGTATTAATTCCATGTTATGTGAATGAAGGGTGACCAGATTGGTGGGTATACTATTTGGGGAGATTAGCTTCATCCAATAGATATTGAATTTCCAACTAGAAGGCATTCCTTTGTAGGTTAGTCCAATCTACACAGTTAAGTCAACACAGAACTGAGAAGGACATTGGCTGTAGCTTTGTGTTTGGTTGATCAAACATATCTTTTAATGCCATTCTCCATGCCAGGAAATCACTGCTCTTATCATAATTAATTTTATTCTCCAATGTTTTCTGGTTATTAAGAATTTTTTAGCCGGGCACTGGTGGTGAATGCCTTTAATCCTAGCACTCAGGAGGCAGAGGCAGGCGAATTTCTAAGTTCAAGGCCAGCCTGGTCTACACAGTGAGTTCAGGACAACCAGGGCTATTCAGAGAAATCCTGTCTTGAAAAAAAAGAAAAGAAGAGAAGAGAAGAGAAGAGAAGAGAAGAGAAAAGAAAAGAGAAAGGAAAATAGACTATGCAAGAATTACATTCTGTGATTAACTTTGAAACTTATATAGTCATAGCAAACAGTGGTATGTGGCACATAGGCAATTGAAAAACTTCCTGCTTTGATCATTGTTGAAATTAGCAATGAGTAGTGAGGTAATCAATTTTAGATGATCAACAAGTGTCTGGACTGTCCATTTCACACAAATGGCACCCAAGCATAAAACATAGAGTTCTCTAGAATGATATCATAGTCCTGACTCATGTAGTCAACTATCCATTACAGTCACACACACACACACACACACACACAAACACACACACACACACACACACACACACACACACACACACACACACACACAC
>LR750712.1:276682-286753 GCA_902729485.2 Mus minutoides | reverse complement strand
CACACACACACACACACACACACGCATGAAGGATTTTCAAGAGGAGCATAGGTTTTGCCAAAACAAGAATAGGAGGAATAATTTATTGTGTCTAGTGGTGGGAGTCATCAGGGTAGAAAATCAGTTTCTGAAGTCACTGTTAGGACCTGAAAGTGGCATAGTTTTAAAATTTTCCCCAGCATGTATTAATTCCATGTTAAGCATCTCAATTAAAAAAAAAAAAAACAAGTGCCAGTCCCAAATGCCAGGTACCCAAGAGGTTTCCAAGACCCAACAGCAAGAACATTATTAGAAATACCGAACAAAGGGGAGACAGAACCTGTAGAGACCATATCAAGTGAATAGGCACAGCCCCCATTTGAGGGAAGAGGCCACCCACCCACCTTAGAAATATTAATCCAGAATTATTCCTGACAAAAGGAAATGCAGGGATAAAGAGTGATGCAGAGATGGAAAGAAAGGCCATCCAGAGACTGCCCCATCTAGAGATCCATCACATCTGTTGACACCAAACCTAGACACTATTGCTGACTTTTTCACGGAATATCTTATTTTCTCCATATATAAAAATAATTTTTAGTACCATTACCTTAGATGGCATCTGTGACATTTCTTAGCGTCTATAGCACAAGTTTTCAAGCCCTTGTAGTTTTAGGTCTCCATTGAGAAGTCAGGTGTAATTCGAATAGGTCTGCTTTCATATGTTACTTGGCCTTTTTCTCTTATAACTATTAAAATTCTTTCTTTGTTCCCTATGTTTAGTATATTGATTATTATATGGTGAGTTATCTTTTCTTTCTGGTCCAATCATTTTGTTATTTTGAAAACTTCCCTAACCTAAAGAAAGAGATGCCTATGAACATACAAGAAGCCTACAGAACTCCAAATAGACTGGGCCAAATAAAGAAATTCCTCCTGACACATAATAATCAGAACAAATGCACTGAATAATGATAGAATATTAAAAGCAGTAAGGGAAAAAGGTCAAGTAACATATAAAGGCAGACCTATTAGAATTGCACTGATGAGCTAAGCAAGTATTCTCCATTTCCCTGGGCTGGGTTCACAGCAGTCATCCTCAGCCACAGGCCCCCAATAATCCCTGCCTCTCCAGAGGTCAGTGGACCCCCGATCCAATTCTTCATCCCTGAATCCTCTGTGCAGCACCCCAGTGGAGACTGAGTACCTGGGAGTTAGGAAATAGCACCTTCACCCCTCGCCCCCAACTGCCCCAATCTCTGGTTGCCTGGTTGCCTGTTTGATTATTTTATAAACATCTGATGTGTTTCTTCAATGATAGCTTGACTCTGGAGATTGTGGGGTTTACCAGTGTGGTGAACAATCTTCCAAGTTTCATAAAAATTTGGACTTTGTGGCTTTTGACAGCTGACCTATTATCAGTTTTGATTTGGAGAAGGAACTCCATGATAACAAAAATGTAGAACACCTGATTAAATAGTTTCTTTTGAGTTTTTATTATTTTGTGTTGTAGTCTAGATTAAACAGGGATAAGTGTCTATGTTTACAAGTACTTTTTTTTTTTTGCTACTTGATGACTGAATATGGACAACAGAGGTCATTAGCCTTAAGGCTTTTGTAGTTAGTGCATATAGCAGGAGTACGAATAAATTGGGGAAGCAGTTTTGAGAATCCATTTGAGGTGTTTTATGGGGGGGTTGGAGGATTCAAGTTGCAGCCCTTTTAGTTTGATACAAATCAGCTGATTTGTATCTTTCAGTGGTGAGGATGTTAGTAAAGGCCTCAGTTGTCGCAATGTTATTGGCTAAGGCATTTCCATTAGAGAGGGATTCAGAGAAGTATGAATATGACCATATATGGATGATAAAAATGGGAAATGTTCTAGTTTGAAATGGTTTTGAAACTTTAATTAATAGTGGGGAAAAGGGGTACTATCCAGTTTGATGTAGGAGCATGCTAGTTAGTGTAGGTTAACTTCATAAATGTTTTTTGAATATAGATTAAATAGTTCTTTTAGGTGTGGAAGGACCTGAAAGATGGCATATATTTCTTGTAACTGTGTAGCTTTGTTCGTTTGGGGAAAATGTGTGATTCAGTTTCATTTTTTCCTCAATAAATCACATAGGCAGCTCCTTAGTAAAAGGCATGGGGGCTTGTGGGATATGGGGTCAGAAGAATATGCAAGAAAGGAGTCATCTAAAGAATGGTATGGTTGCCAGTAATTTATCCTAGGGGTAGTGATTGTCTATTTGTCCTGGGAGGCCAATAAGAAAATGAGGTGTGTGTGTGTGTGTGTGTGTGTGTGTGTGTGTGTGTGTGTATGTGTCTGTGTGTATGTGTGTTTATGAGCCATTGTATGTCTGGGAGGGGAAAGGGTAAAATGATCACATCAGGTTCCTTGCACATAATCTATAAGGTGTGCTCTCTTCCTATACTTATCAAGGAGGATAACATGTCAACTTTGGCTAATAGTTCAGGCAATTTCTTTGGGTCTATGGATCCATTCTAGTTAATATAAAGTCCAAATACTGTGAGAGATGAATGAAATATCAGTGTGTGGATTGGCTCCTGTGGATCATAGTGAGCCAGGGAGACATGTTTAATGTGGTAGTTGGCAGAACAAAGTTGCTGGTGTCTGAGAGGGAGGAGAGGCAGGGTCTTTTTCACCCTAAAGTAAGTCAAACAGAAAGTGTAATTGGTTGGTCAGTATGGAGAGCCAAGGTCTAAGCCAATTGGTGTTGCCTAAAGAACTTTGAAGATGAATTAGTGTGAACAGATTGTCAAAGTCAGTAGTCAATAACTGGTTTAGCTGGTTGGACTGAGTTTGGGGTAATTTCAATTCCTAGGAATGTGATGGGCAGAACAAGCTAAATCTCATCCTCTGCTATAGTAAAGCCTCTATCTGTTAGGGCCTTTGTGCCTTGTTGTTTATCCTTCATCTAGAAACATAAGTAGTAATTCATCCATATAATAATATATATGATGACCTGACTGGATAAGGGGTTTTAATGCATGAGCTACTGCTTCCAGGCGAATACATGGGCTGTTAGTCATGTCTTAGGAGAGCATGATCCACTTACATCTATCAGTTGGTCCTGAGTTGTTGATTTTAAGGATTAAGAAAGCAAAGTGCTTGCAATCTTGTTCATGCAGTGGAAATGAAAAGAGACAGTTTTTAGTGTCTAATACCAATATTTTGGTGTTTATAGGTATATCATAGGCAAGGGGGAGCCCCAAACTTTCATGGTTTTGTTGACTACTCTTAAGTCTTGGAGGACCTTTCAGGTCCTGGTTTTCTTTTTAATTACCAAGACCTGGGTATTCTAGGGGATTCTAGAGGGACATATATGCCCAATATCTCATTAGTGTTTGACAAATTGTTGTAAGATTATTAATTTCTCCCAGTTCGGAGTTCACTTTTCAACTCAGATGAAGTCATCCATTATCCATTGTAGGTAGGGAGTAAGATACTTAACAGTTACCCTTAGAATTAAGGGTTCTTTTGATGTCGGTATTTTCATACTTTTCTATCTGGAGGCATTCTCCCTTTTCCTCACTAACATAGACCACATCTAAATCTTCTAAGACATCTCTATCTATCAAGTTAGTGGCCACATCAGCCATTAGGTCTGATGGTTTCATTTGTTCCATGTGGCTCTTCTCATTTATACAAGTCTTGAGTAATCAGAGAGAGAGACCACCAACACTCATCAAGTAAGTCCCTGGTAGGAGTGTCTAATATTGGAAAACTGAAGCCTGTTTTAGGATCATTTTATCTGCTCCTCTATCAGGCATTTTAATTTTTTATTTTTAATTTTTATTTTTTGTGTGTGTGTGTTGTTTTGTTTTGTTGTTGTTGTTAGTGTAATGCACGCTTCCATGTTGATTCATTTATTGTCAATAAAAAGCCCATACTATTCTTATGGAAGAGCTGAACTTAGAATCATTAAAGACCATATTAATCAATTAGTAATGAATTTAGAATTCGCTCACTTAAACAAAATCTTTATTATCTTCCTTCCTTCCTTCCTTCCTTCCTTCCTTCCTTCCTTCCTTCCTTCCTTCCTTCCTTCTTTCCTCCCTCCATTCCTCAGTCCCCTCTTTCTTTCCATCTGAAATGCTTGTTCCCCCATACTGGTTCTCCCCTCACAAAGTCTCTCCCTATACCCCCTCCTCTTCTTCTCTGAGAGGGTTGTGCTTCCCTGCATATCCCCTGTCTCTGGCATGTCACCTCTCTGCAGGATTAGGCACATCCTCTCTCACTAAGGCCAGACAAGTCAGCCTTGTTGGGGAATGGATTCCAGAGTCAGGTTATGGTTTAGGGACAGTCCCTGCTCCAACTGTTGTGGGGTCCACACAGATACTGAGCTGCACTTCTGCTACATGAGTGTCTGGGCCTCAGTCAGCCCATATGTACTCCCTTGTTGGTGGCTCAGTCTTTGAGAGCTCCCAGGGGTCCGTGTTAGTGGACTCTGTTGGTCTTCCTGTGGAGTTCCTATCCCATTCAGGGCCTTCTGTCCTTCCCCCAACTCTTCCAAAGGAGTCTCTGACCTCTACCCAAATTTTGATTATGTATATCTGCATCTATTTCAGTCATCTGCTGGGTGTGGTCTCTCAGATGGTAGTTATGCTAGGCTCCTGTCTGGTGCATATCAGAGTATCATTAATAGTGTCACAGATTGGTGCTTACCCAAGGGATGTGTCTCAAGTTGGGTTGGTTACTGGTTGGCCATCCCCCCCAGTCTCTGTTCCACCTTTATCCCTGAATTTCCTTTAGACAGGACAAATTTTGGATCGAAAGATTTGTGGGTGGGCTGGTGTCCTTATCCCTACCCTGAGTTCCTCCCTTCCTATAGGACTTGGCCTCTTCAGGTTCCATGTCTCCACTGTTAGGCAACTAGATAATGTCCCAAGCATTGACTTTTGGGAGCATCCCCCATCATTTGACTTTGGGATTTCCAAGAGTTTCTCCCCACCTGGTGCAGTTGCAGCTTTCCATTCATTCTCCTATCTCTCTGGCCCTTCTGTCTCTGGCCAAGAGAGGAGAGGTGTTTGTGTGGATTCCAGATCGTCAGAAAGCCTTTTTAAAAATTAGAGAGACTTTGCTAGTGGCCATGGCCTTGCCTGGTGAGAGAGGAGTTACAGAAGACTCCTTACTCAGACTTTGAGACCTTGAAATAGGCCAGTGACTTGTCTATCGAAGAAGTTAGACTCTGTTGCCAGCAGGTGGCTTTCCTGTTTAAAAACTGTTGCTGCTGTAGCCCTGTTTGTCAAGGATGCTAATAAGCTCATAGTGACACCCCATGTTCTTGAAAGCATTATCCAACAGCTCCTGATCAATGGATGACCAACGCTCTTATGTGCTCCTCCTGCTGTCCTTATTCCCGCTACCCTCCTGTCTGGGACTGATGATTCATCACTGTGCTAATAATATTCTGGCAGAAGAACCTGGTGCTCGAAATGATCTAGAAAATCAGCCTTGGCCTGGGAGTCTGAGCTGATACACGAATGGCAGTAGCTTCGTGGCTGAAGGTAAGCTGAAGGCAGGGACAGCAGTGGTGGACAGGAAGCAAGGGATCTAGGCCAGCAACTTCCCTGAAGAGACATCGGCCCAGAAAGCCGAACTGTGACTCTGATCTGCGAATGGCAAAGGGGACGTCTACACTGACAGCAGGCATGCTTTTGCTACTACATGGAGTAATATACAGACAAAGGGCTGTTGACATCTGCAGTGAAAGACATAAGATGCTGTGACTATGGCAGATCTAACCGCCAAACAGGCGGCCCAAGGAGCAGTGATCTTGGCAGTTAAAGAGCCTAAAGACTATCAAGTTATAGACAAATTAGGACTGGTAAAGGAAAACTAGTCCTCCCACAGGAAGAAAGACTCTCAGACTTGGCAGAATAGTCAAAAGCTGCAAGACCTGTACTATGACCAATGCAGGATAGATTTTATGTAATAGCCAAGAAGATCTTAGAAAAAACCTTCCTGAGGCTTGGGATACCCAAGGTAATCTTTGTTGCCCAGGTAAGTAAGTCAAGAAATGGCCAAGATATTGGGGATTGCTTAGAAGTTACATTGTACATACAGGCTCCAAGGTTCAAGACAGGTAAAAATGATGGGTAGACTGATGGGTAGACCCATTGAAGGAAATTGACAGCGGAGACTGGCTTTAATGGTTAGATAACACTCCTACCCTTGTGCCCTTCAGGGTTAAGAACACCCTTAGACAGTTTGGTCTGACCCCCCCCCCTATAAATTACTCTATGGGGGACCCTCTCCACTGGTAAAAATAGCCTCTGTACATACTGCTTTCCCAGCCTTTATTCTCTAGGCTCAGCAAGGCGATCAAGTGAGTGAGACAGTGAACATAGAAGCAGAGGGCCTACTCAAGAGAAGGAGACCGGAGACCTACAACCCCCACATCTCTTCCAAGTTAGAGATTTGGTCTACATTTGATGCCGTCGTGCAGAAAACCTTGAGACTCTGTGAAAAGGCCACCCTACTCTCTACTCTTATGGGACCCCTTTTAATATTGCTTCTGCTTTTAAATTATGTGTGTTAGGCTAGTCGCCTTTGTTAGAACAAAAAGTAGTGCAGTGTTGCCTTTTGTTTTTGAGGCAACAGTGCCATACCCTAAGAATCAGATATGTCAGGGAAAAGATCATAACCAGTCGTCCTAAGATTAGGACTATTTACTAGAAGAAGTGGGGAATGAAAGAGTAGTATGTAACCAAAGACAAAATGGAGTCCCTTGTGTCAGGAGGGAAAGTGAACCTTTAAACTAACCGATGGCCCTAGCTACGGGGCAAGCCTTTCCTGGAACAATCACAGAATATCCCAACGCCCTCTAAATGTCACAGTGACCTCTGTGGAATGTCTCAATACCCCAGGAGGTTGCCTAAAGTAGCACATGACTTAACTGTTAGGTAGATTACCTCCCCCCCCCCTTGTCTCTTAGAGTTAGCTACCTGGGTATCTTGCTGATGTTTAAACTAGCCAATCATGTGAAACCACACCAATTTCCCCAAACCCCCCTACCCCATTGCTATAAAAGCTCCTAATTTTCGAGCCTCGTGGTCGACCCCCCTGTCCCCTGCGTGGGATATGGGGTTGTCCCAGAGCTCCAATTAAAATTCCTCTTGGAATTTGCATCAAGACAGGTCTCTCGTGATTCTTAGGATGTACGAATAGCCCGTGTTTAGAATATGGGTATTTCTGGTTTGATCTTACACCATCAGAATCTTACCAGTCTCTGATTAATGGTCCATCATATTGAGCCAAATTTGGGGTGAGCCTCCAGTTTCTATAGCTGCCACCGCTTGTTATCAGCACACATTGGTCTCTGCCTTAGCTTGCCTTCACATGCGCACCATCCACCAAATCATTCCTCCACACACTCACACACCAATCCCATCCCAGTTCTTTATTATGCTGGAGGTTCCATGAGCCATTTCTGACCACTGCTGCACTATAGCAATGTTGACTCAGGTATTATTCATGATGGTGATCGATATCCTTTGTTGAAATGTCCAAGAGTGGTATAGCTGGGTCTTGAGGTAGAACTATTTTCCAATTTTTTGAGAAACCACCAGGTTGATTTCCATAGTGGTTATATAACTTTGCACTCCCACCAGCAATGGAAGGGTGTTACCCATGCTCATATCCTCACCAGCATGTGCTGTCTTTTCAGTTTTTGATCCTAGCCATTCTGATTGGTGTTAGATAGAATTTCAGAGTAGTTTTGACTTGCATTCATTCATATGAATGAAGTTATAAATTTAGCACTGAATAGATACGTTTTTTGATTTTTTTGGTATAGCTTTCATTGTGGGAGGACCTTTTGCTCACATATAAGCCATATGAGACTCAGAATGTTAAACACACAGGCCCCTGGTTCTGAAGGCTCTATGCCCCAGTATAGGGGAATGTCAGGACCACAAATGGGAGTGGGTGGGTTGGGGAGCAGTAGGAGGGCAGAGGAGATAGGGGATATTTGGATGGAAACTAGGAAAGGGGATAACACTTGAAATGTAAATAAATAAAATATCTAATAAAAAAATAAAAGGCAGCCAGGTGTGGTGGCGCACGGCTTTAATCCCAGCACTCAGGAGGTAGAGGCAGGTGGATTTCTGAGTTTGAGTCCAGCCTGGCCTACAAAGTAAGTTCCAGGACAGCCATGGCTATACTGAGAAACCTGTCTCAAAAAACAAACAAAACAAACTAACAAAAAAGAACCATTTGAAGCTGATAACCCACCAAATTCATTGGTACCACTGTGATCTTCCCTTCAATAGTCTATTGTTACTGACATTTAATGTTTAATGTCACAAATTAAGCGATTTTGAAGATGAAACATCAGTCAACCTATTAATAAACTAGAGAGCCAGGGCCAAGATGATAGAGTTGCTTCAATGGTTCTTTAGTTTTTAAATGAATCTAATATCAAGATTTTTAAAGATGTCTTTTGTTTGTTTCTTTCTTTGTTTTTTGTTTCTTGAGACAGGGTTTCTCTGAATAGCCCTGGCTGTCCTGGAACTCACTTTGTAGACCATGCTGGCCTTGAACTCAGAAATCTGCCTGCCTCTGCCTCCTGAGTACTGGGATTAAAGGCATGTGCCACCATGCCCAGCTAATACTTTGAAATCTTAAATACTTTTATATTTCAAGATTACTTGAATGCAAAATTATAAACATTCACATACATTGTGATTTTGCTATTATTAAATTATATATATATACATATATATATATATATATATATATATATATATATATATATATATATATATATATATGAAGATTTATTCATTGTTATATGTAAGTACACTGTAGCTGTCTTCAGATGCACCAGAAAGAGGGTATCAGATCTCATTACGGATGGTTGTGAGACACCATGTGGTTGCTGGGATTTGAACTCAGGACTTTCAGAAGAGCAGTCAGTGCTCTTAAGCACTGACCCATCTCTACAGCCCCTTATATTATTTTCATTTCTATAGTTAATAATGTATTTAAATTTGTAACGTGATATATGTGGAGATTTTACATTCTTCAGGGATTTGCTGTTTAGTCACTATGTGCATTATAACTTTTCAGTTCTTACTGATATTTTTAATGTCAGGATAATGAAGCACAGTAGGCACAGTTTAAAGAATTTATGATCTGATAATTGATACAAAAATCTTAATATAAAATATGAACTATAAAATATACATATATAATACATAATATAAATAATATGTAAGTACTTTATTTTAATACAGTAGAAACACAATAAAGAGATTTCAAACTTATAAAAAATTTGAAGGTTTGCATAATTTAAAAAGTTCTAAGAAAATCACTACCTTCAAAGTATATTTAACCAGGCTGGAGAGATGGCTCAGAATTTAAGAGCACTGACTGCTTTTCCCAAGGTCATGAGTTCAATTCCCAGCAACCACATGGTGGTTCGAAACAATCAGTAATTGGATCTGCTGCCCTCTTCTGGTGTGTCAAGGACAGTGTGGACATATACCTAAAATAAATAAATAAAGCTTTAAAAAAGTATATTTAACCTTACTATTTCTAAAATTATTAAGCTATAGGTATTTATTAATAAACTAAGTTATATGGCTAACTGCCTTATCACAAAGTGAAGATTGTGACCAGTCACACCTCTAACTACAATTCCAGAGGTCTTCCTCAATTAGTGACCATAAAGTGAGACTCCTATCCCAATTCCCTGCCTGCTGACCCCTCTGCCTAAACTCTGCAGTGGAGACCTCCACTGTGCCCCCTCTGTTGTTCATTTCCTAGGTGTCAGCTCCATCTGTGTCCCTAGAAGACTGTTGCTTTCATCTGGGCCCATCTGGTAAGATCTGCAAGTCCCAAGCAACTTCCTTCTGAGTCCCTGGCAAATGTGCCCTGTCCTCTCTGTGCTCCAATCCATAGCTCTCACAGAAAGAGCTAACACTAAACATTTTCTAACACAAGACATCCTAAAAATTGGGAAACTATGAAAACACTAAACCTAAGAATAATTTGACTACAAGACGGGCAAATTAAAGGCCCAGAAAATATCTTCAATAAAAGCACAGAGGAAGCCGGGCGTA
>LR750712.1:213815-276582 GCA_902729485.2 Mus minutoides | reverse complement strand
AAAAAAAAAAAAAAAAAAAAAAAAAAAAAAAAAAAAAAAAAAAAAAAAAAAAAAAAAAAAAAAAAAAAAAAAAAAAAAAAAAAAAAAAAAAAAAAAAAAAAAAAAAAAAAAAAAAAAAAAAAAAAAAAAAAAAAAAAAAAAAAAAAAAAAAAAAAAAAAAAAAAAAAAAAGCACAGAGGAAATTTCTATAACCTAAAGAAATAGATGCCTATAAATGTACAAGAAACTGACAGAATACCAAATAGAGTGGAACAAAAAAATTCTTTTGCCAAATAATGATCAAAACATTAAATGTTTAGAATAAAGAAAGAATATTAAAAGCCACAGGAGAAAACTGCCAAGTAACATATAAAGACAGGCCTATTAGTATTACACCAGACTTCTCAACAGATACTTTAAAAGCCAGAAGTGCATGGACAGATGTCTTAGTCTCTAAGAGATCACAATGACAGTCCAGGATACTAGACTCAGTAAAATTATCAGGTACTATAGATGGAGAAAACAAGGTAGTCCAGGAAAAACAAATTTAAAAAATATTTTTTTACTAATCCAGCCTTAGAGAGGAGGCAAGAAATAAAACTCTAATACAAGGAGGAGACTCCACCCAAGAAAATACAAAAAATATAACTGCACACCAGCAAAACCAAAAGAAGAAATTTTCCCTGACACTCCCTTTCTCTACACACACACACACACACACACACACACACACACACACACACACACACACTACCATCATCAACATAAAAATAACAGGAACTTACAATCACTGGTCATTAATATCTCTCAGCATCAGTGGTCTCTATTTCCCAATAAAAAGACACAGGATAACAGAATAGATGAGTAAACCGGATCTATAAATCTGCTGCATAGAAGAAACACCCCTCAGCAATAAAGATAAACACTACCTCAGAATAAAGGGCTAGAAAAAGGTTTGCCTAGCAAATGGACGCAAGAAACTAGCTGGCGTATTCATTTTAATATCTAATAAAATGGACTTTCAAACAAAAGTAATCAAAAGAGGTGAGAAAGAACACTTCATACTCATTAAAGAAAAAATCCACCAAGATAACATCTCAGTTGTAAACGTCTATACCCCAAATGTAACGGCATTCACATTTATAAAAGAAAAATTACTGAAAATTAAATAAAACATCAGAACCAAGGCTTTAATTCTGGAACTTCAACATCCCACTCTGACCAATAGACAGATCAACTAGATAGAAACTAAACAGTGAAATAATGAAACTAAAAGATGTAATGCATCATATGGACCTAACAGATATCAAGAGAATATTTCACCGAAACACAGAATATACCGTCTTCTTAGTACCTTCTCCAAAATTGGCAATGTACTTGGTAATAAAGCAAACCTCAAAAAATATAAGAGAATTTAAATAACTCTTGTATCCCATCAGACAAACATGAATTAAAGCAGTCTTTAGATTAGGAAAAGATATTCACCAACCCTACATCTGACAGAGGGCTAATATCCAAAATATATAAAGAACTCAAGAAGTTAGACACCAACAAACCAAATAACCCAATCAAAAAATGGAGTATAGAGCTAAACTAAGAATTCCCAACAGAGGAATCTCTAATGGCCAAGACACAGTTAAGAAATGTTCAATGTCAGTGGTCATCAGGGAAATGCAAATCTAAATGAATCTGAGATTGCACCTTACACTCATTAGAATAGCTAAGACCAAAAACTCAAGAGACAGCACATGCTGGCTAGGATGAGGAGCAAGAGGAATACTCCTTCATTGCTGGCAGGAGTGCAAACTCGTACAACCCCTTTGGAAATGAATTTGGTGATATTTCAGAAAATTGTGAATAGTTCTACCTCAAGACTCACCTATACCACACCTGAGAATATAGCCAAACATGTTCTACCATCCTACAAGGATACTTACTCAACTATGTTTATAGCAGCTTATTCATAATAGCCAGGAACTAGAAACGACCCACAGGACACTCCCCCCCCCAACTGCAGAATGGATATACTAAATGGGGTTCATTTACACAATGCAATACTAATCACCTATTAAAAACATGGACATCATGAATTTTGTAGGGCATTGGATGGAACTAGAAAATATCATCCTGAGGGACATGTGTAATATGTACTCACTTATAAGTGGAAAGCAAGTCTTATAGTATAAGACTGGTATCCTCTGGAAGTCTCTGCTTTGTTGGACAGCCTAGGCATTGGAACCTAGCTGAAGTTCCCCTGTGCTGGGTTACTTAAGGTTCTACCACCCAGAGTCAGCAGAGGGCGTTTCCAGAACTCCCATAGCAAATAACTGATAGAAAATAACTGATGGCCCAGGATGAACTCCCAATCACGTAGAAATTACTAAAAAATAACCGATAGGTATCTCCCAATTGCCCGAACGGGTGTACAAACTCTATCCTCTTAACCAGAATCCAGGAACCAACAGGAAGGTTACTGTTTTTCTCTGAGTCTACCATTCACCCTGGGAGTCTGCAGAGGGAACGCATTGCCTGGAACCTTGGCTGGGTCACCCCACCCCTCGATTATCCGGAAGGAAGAGCAAATTTGGAGCCATTATTTCCTTATGCGCCTCCATACGTTAATCCCGAGTTTTACTGGAAAAACCAATTCAACTATTTCCTTCGAAATTTAGAGCAACAATTTGTTAAATTTATTTATTTATTCATTTATTTATTTATTTTGGTTTTTCGAGACAGGGGTTCTTTGTGTAGCCCTGGCTGTCCTGGAACTCACTCTGTAGACCAGACTGGCCTCTAACTCAGAAATCCACCTGCCTCTGCCTCCCAAGTGCTGGGATTAAAGGCGTGCGCCACCACCGCCCGGCCGTTTATTAAATATTAAGTACTGACCAAGAGATGGATCTGGATCGGAAATATCCACAGAATTTCCCAGCTGGAATTGCCCCCGGTCACAGGTTGTAGGGGTTTATGAAGATAATCAATTTGGCCACCGTACTTTCCCATGAGGACTTGTTACTTACAAAGAACTACAATTCCCAGCATCCCTAGAAGTGACCTGATTCCTGGGCAGGTGATGCTTACAGGTCAAATTTGGGAATTATAATTGCAAGCTTGATTTCCATTACATATCCACTTCATTTCCGGAGGAAGAAAGGGAAGTGCCTAATGAATGAAGTAAAGGTAGTTCAAGCAAGCTCCAGATTCCACGACATAGAAAGCGCAGGGTCATTGTTTACAAAGGGGAGGAGCAGGCAGCTGAGCGGCAGGAGCTGAGGTGGTGGGTCCTTCCCGTTGTGGGCTGGGAAGACAGACAGGTAAATTCAGGCACAAGTGCTGCTGAAATGCAACTCTCTGTGTATCTGGAAAGGTCTTGTACTGTATTGGAAGGCCCGTCAGCAACCATTACGCGGAGTCCCAACTGCACACCCTAACCTCAGGGGGATACTCATGTTACTCAAGACTTAATGGCCAATCAGAGCCTTGAGGTGGACCTGCCAGTCAGAAAAGGAGGAGAGAACTTCCAGGTGCCTTGGGGCAGCTTCAGCTCCTTAGCAGAGCCTGCTGGAAAAGTTCTGATTGTTTTCCTCTGAGCGCTGCTGCTTGGTGCTGTGAGGAAAGCTCTAGCAAGTTCCTAATTCGCGACATGGTAAGTGCAGAGCCACTGCCCACAGAGGGAAGGAGCAGGCACTTGTGTATCAGGAGCTGGTATGATGGCTTGTCCCTGGGTCTGGGTGGTAAGATGTGATCAGATGTGGCCACCTACTACTACCCTTTTTGTCCCAGTCATTCCCTGAACCCAGCGGTGGGCTGTGAATCACTTCACTATGAGGGCGGCATCTGCTCAAAGCATCTGGCAGAGACTTGTGTGTAAACATCCTTAGCAGGATGTCAAACTCAGAGAGGCCTAGTTTCTCTTTACTTCTAAAAGTTAGCTCCCCTATCATTTAACATTTAGATGTAAGACCTATTTGGAGTTAATTCTGTAGAGGTTGTAAAAGGCATCTCATGTTGGGTAGCACTCCAATATCAAACTGTGGTGTAGAAGAGTAGAAATGATGATGTTAAAGGATTTAGCAATGCTTAGGTGAGATAGAAAGCAACAGCAAGTAGAGTTTAGCTGAGGGAGGAATGCCTCTGAGACACCCTACAGGTAGTAGTATGCTAACCAGACACGTTAGAGATCAGGATGCTAGGATAGATATATTTGTTCACTAGGATTGTCCAGAAATTTTGCTCCAGTGCATAACAAAAGAGGCTACTCTGACAAACTGCCAGTAGGGACGTCCTCATAGCAAAGAACTGGCTGCTCAAGGGAGCATTATAGGGTCCCAATCAACATTAAAGTCTGTTTTACCATAAAGTGCTAGATTTCTTCTTGAGAAAAAGCATAGTTCTGCCATAATCGCTGCAGAACACTGGCTGGCAACTCTTTGAAAAGGAAAACCACTGTTGGGTCCAGGACTGGCTTGATCACGCAAGGCTTTCTGTGAGGCCCTCATGTATAGAAAATGGCATAGCTCTTTCTCAAACTCAGGAACATGCTTGACAGAGCCAGGTACGCCCTCTTTTCCTTTTCTTTTTCCTTTTCTCCCTTTTATTATTATTATTATTATTATTATTATTATTATTATTAATTATTTTACTTATTTACATTTCAAATGTTGTCCCCCTTCCTGGTCTATCTTTCATAAACTCCCCACCCCAATCATTTTGCCTCTAAGACACTGTTACTCTCCCAGCCCCCCACCTAACCTCTAGCATCCCCCTTTGCTGGGGCAACAAGCCTCCACAGGACCAAGCTCCGCAACTGCCAATGATAGGGCAGTTCTCTGGTACAAATGTAGCAGGAGCCATGGTCCCACTCATGTATACTCCTTGGTTGGTGGTTTAGTCTCTGGAGCTCTGAGGTGTCTTGTTAGTTGATAGTGTTGTTCTTTCTATTTGATTGAGTCCACCGACCCCAATAGAAGAGTTAGGGAAAGGATTGACGGAGCTGAAGGGGATTGCAACCCCATAGGAAGGGCTCCTTTTCTAGAGCAAGGAAGATGCTTGAGAGACATCATAATGATCTGAGGAGACCTCTGGGGAGTGGTTAATTCAGATCCTGAGAACCCAACTTTTCTCACCTTGTGGGGCTGTGGTGATTAGTTTCAAGGCATCTGTAGGCTTTAAGTAATGCCTTTGAGATACCCTGCGTTCCTTTGTACAGTATCTTGTTATTAGAGTCTCCCTGAGTTAGTCCCATTGTATGGTAGTTTGTGCTGACGTCATAGAAGTTTCCCATTTCTTTGCTATTCTTCTTAGAAGCTTACTTGGCATAAGACATAGCTTGCACAAGCCCCCCCACCCCGCCCCAGCTTTTGTCTTTTCTACTTTCAACTTTCTCTGACTTTCTCATCTTCTGGGACCGTCCTCTGAGGACCCTGTCACTGATTGTTTGATGTCACTGGTGGACTTAAGAAATAATTCTCTGTTCAGGTTATTTGTGCTCACTGTGAACCCTGAGATTGTGCTGTTCACGGTAAAACCTATTTTTAATTGTACTGTGGCTCAACTTGAACACACACCTTTCATTCAAGAGCTTTCTGCTTGAACTTTGTAAACAGGATTTACAGACTGTAGGTTAAGAGTCAGAGCAAGTAACCAGTTGACAGGAAGTTCAAATAGGATTAATAAGAAAAAACGATAAAGAGTTACGAGGAGTCAGGGAGATGCACAGAGATTAGAAGGGAGGTGCATTAGAAGGTATTTTTGTTTTGTTTTGTTTTGGTTTGGTTTGCTTTGGTTTGGTTTTGGTTTTTTTCGAGACAGGATTACTCTGTATAGCCCTGGCTGTCCTGGCACTCACTTTGTAGACCAGGCTGGCCTCGAACTCAGAAATCCGCCTGCCTCTGCCTCCCGAGTGCTGGGATTAAAGGAGTGTGCCACCACGCCCGGCTTTGTTTTTTTTTTTTTTTTTGTTTGTTTGTTTGTTTGTATATGTGTATGTGGTAGTATGAGAGAGGGGCATTCTTGGTGGGGCATCTGCTGGAGAGAAAGGTCAATTGGGTGATTTCTTTGCCTGTCTGATTAGCAGACTTTCACCCCAGCATCTGGCTGCTGAGTCTCTATTGGTAAAATAGAACAATTGAGATTTACAAAAAAAGATTATGGGAATATATTTGCTGTGTAAGTGTCCCATCTGTGATGGGCCTGGCCAGACTTGCAGTCTCTTGTCCATATTTAAATTGTTCAAAACATAACAACATGGGGACTGAACCTAAAAGAGATGTAAGGTTGACAGCATATAGGAAATATGAAATATGTTCTCAGTGGTCTCCTATTTGAGTATTAACCAGAGCTGAATGCATGCAGTCATTAAAGAGATTCTTTCTTTCTTACTTTCTTTCTCTTTCTTTCTTTCTTTCTTTCTTTCTTTCTTTCTTTCTTTCTTGCGTGTATATCTCTGTAAGAGTTTTGGATCATTTGAAATTGGAGTCAGAGACAATTGTGAGCTTCCATGTGGGGCTAGGAATTGAACCTGCATCCTCTGGAAGAGCAGCCAGTGCTATTAACCAGTCACTTATTTCTCCAGCCCCCCTCTTTCTTTTTTTCTTTATTTAAGATTTATTTCTTTGTTTATTTCATGTATGTGAGTACACTGTCGCTGTCTTCAGACACACTAGAAGAGGACATTCGATCCCCATTACAGATTGTTGTGAGCCACCCATGTGGTTGCTGGGAATTGAACTCAGGACCTCTGGAAGAACAGTCAGTGCTCTTAACCTCTGATCCATCTCTCCAGCCCAAGAGATATTTCTTAATTATTCTTTTAATCGTGTATGTATTGATTTCTCCCTGGGAAGGCATATTAATTCTAGAAGAGCTGCATCTTCTGACTCCTCCCTGTCCTCACATTGCTCAGGGTCATGTCTGCTCTGGAAATAGCTCTTGGGTGAATTCACTGACCATATAGAAGATCAGTGAAATTGTTGCAGAGGGACACGGGGGGGGGGGCAGGGAAGAGAAAGGGAGAAAGTTGGTGCACACATAGGATGGAGAAAATGACAAGGGAGCAAAGAAGGAAGAGTTTCTGGGACAGGAGAAGTTCATCTTAGAGGATGGGGTATGGCAGCCATGCCCTGTAACAGGTAGAGTGTGAGGGATGCTGGGAGAACCTAGATGCCAGGTCCATTTTGGTGTGTTAAACAGGCACCTCAGCTGCTTGTCCAGGGTCTGAAACCCAACAAATCATACTGCAGGAAAAAGTAAAACTGAGGATAAGAATCAGACTGAGTCATTTGTTTGTATTTTAATAATGACAATAAATTATTGTTTATCAAAAATGTAATGGTCTTAATCAAATGATACATTTCTTTCTTTTCTATGATGAAATTACCCACCTTAGATGTTAGCACTGTTACTTTTACTTTGGAAGATATATTTAAACATTTTTATATATCACTTTTTATATATAAAATGTTGTATCATATAGTTAATATAGCTCTACTATGTAACATTACATATGTATTTGTATTATTTGAATAGTTATTCAAGCATTACCTTTCCTTAAAGAAGAGGAAGGATACTCTTTTGTTTTAAATGTGTAGGAACCTCTGTAATTCAACAATCCAAAGTAGTAGAAGATAATGAAAAAATAACTGGGTTTGTTTCTTACATGGTATGTATTTCACATTGCTGAGAGTAAAACTGATTCATAGATCTGGACAGAGTCCATGAATGCGCTTGTTATGAATTCCTGTGCGATGGTCACCCTTTGCACAAACAGAATGAATATTATATCTATCAAAATCGTGCTTTCCCTGCCTTGTTTGTTTTGCTTTTCTTTGTTCATTATTGCTTCCCTTCTTTGTATTTTCATCTATGCATATTGAATAAACTTTTTAACTGAAATGTATTCTTCTCTCACACATTATATTGACCAGTGTCCACTCCTCGTAGCTTACCCAAATCTCTTCTTCACTTCCTCTTCCTCAGATCTACTCCTCCAACTCCATTTCCTTTTCAGAATAGGGCAGGACTCCAAGAGAGCAAAAAGAAATGAGAATAAACAAGATATGAAAAGATGAGGCAATAAACCTTATATGGACCCTGTATAAGGCAACCCAATAGGAGGAAAAGAGTTTTAGAAGCACGTGAGACAGACAGAGCTATACCTGCTCTCACTGTTAGGAGTTCCAGAAAAACACCAAGCTAAAAGCTCTTAACACAGTAACCTAGTACAAACCCACACACACCTTGCTTACCATTTAAGTCATTGTGAAATTTCCAGCCATTAAGATAGAATAATGCATGGATTCTTTCTCGTGGAGTCGGTCTCAAGTTCAATCAAACATTGGGTTAATGCTCAAATACCTTTGGTGCCACTAAGGCTCTGCACATTTTGCAAGCAGGACAGATTTTAGGTAGAAGGTTTATAAGCTGGGTTCGCATACAGGTTTCTATTTCTGAAGCCTGTAGGGTATCTTTTCACCCCAGAGAGACTAGAATATGAGGGTGCAGGCTCCAAGTCTTCTTGACCAAGCCAGCTCAGGCAGTCAACTGGGTTTCAAGGGCAGGAGTGAGGATTGAAAAGAAAAAGATGGGGACTGGTGAGATGGCTCAGCGGGTAAGAGCATCCGACTGCTCTTCCGAAGGTGATGAGTTCAAATCCCAGCATCCACGTGGTGGCTCACAACCATCTGTAACAAGATCTGGTGCCCTCTTCTGGAGTGTCTGAAGACAGCAACAGTGTACTTACATATAATAAATAAAATAAATCTTTAAAAAAAAAAAGAAAAGAAAATGACAATTAGACAAACATTATAACATGACTCCAGCCAGTGTGGAGGCTGAAGCAGATTTACTTTTTCCCAGCTAGCTTTTATACCTTTCTTAGGTACTAGCAGAGTGTAGGGTTATTTCCTTGATCAAAGACAAAGTGATTAAAAAGGCAGTGAACAATGAGATCACACCAGGTAGTAATCAAATAAAGCAATAAACAAGTCCCCAAGTCACTGCATCTGTGGGCTTATCAGGATTACCAAGACAAACGGGAAGTCACACATTTCTTGGCTGTGTGACCTGGATCCTTGCATTAGCCCAAATGTGAATATTCTTTTCTGAGTTGCTTCCTTTTTTTTTTTTTTTTTTTTTTGGTTTTTCAAGACAGGGTTTCTCTGTTTAGTCCTGGCTGTCCTGGAACTCACTCTGTAGACCAGGCTGGCCCCAAACTCAGAAATCCGCCTGCCTCTGCCTCCCAAGTGCTGGGATTAAAGGTGTGCACCAACATGCCCAGCTGAGCTTGCTTCCTTGATCCCAGTGACAAGTACTTGCCAAATTTCTATAATCTGTACCAAAAGTTCTACACACTTCTCATCCAGGCTCCTGTTCAACCTCTTCATTCAGTGAGCTGTGTGAAAGTTGTCCTGAGCAATAAGGTCCTGCTGTCAGGTTTCAGAGAGCAACCTTCTGTCCTAGCATGAGGCAGGGTTCTTTAGGGATCTTCATTGGACCTCCTTGGTTGACCCTCAACTGAATGTTGCCCAGTGCCACCACTGACGCCCTGCCTTGCTACAAAGGATGGCCAGATCAGACTCCAAATTCTTCATTACTAAGAGTCCCCACTAAGACTCTTAAAATAGTTTGTTTTGAATAGGATGGCTGTTAATACTCTGGTAATCCTACTGATCCATGAACATGAGAGATTTTTACATCTTCTGATAATTCTTCTGAAGAGTTATAACTCCAAGATAGAGTTATTCCTATAATGCACTTAAAGACAATTTTCTTATGGGAACCTGAACTTTTACCCGATACCACCCTGCCCTGTCTATTTCTGAGGAAAACATGTTTGTCTTCCCTTTTCTGAAAACAGTCTGATTTATCTTCCCTTTTCAAAAACAGTTTGGTCACAGATGTCCTGGACAGCNGTGACCTTCAAAATATTTTCTACCCCCTCCCAGTACCCCCTCCCCAAACTTGTGGTTTTAGCCCTTAAAAATGCTAAGAAAATTAGAATCGGGGTCAGACTCCTCTATCCCTGTGTGGAATATGAGTCTCACCCTAGCTTGCTAGCTTGTTTCTTCTACTTAGAATAAACCTCCTGCTGTTTGCATCAAGTTCGGCTCCCATGTCTTCCTGGGGGACGTGCTCTCCGGGGACTGGGTAAGGGTCTCCCCACACGGGGGTCTCTTCATTTTCGGGGCTCGTCCTGGTTTTTTGCGCGACCCCCCTGAAGACCCAGGCCCACTTGGAGGTAAAATTTTGCAAAGAAAATTTCTGAAATTCTGTTCTGTTTCTGTTCTGTGCGCGCTTTCAGTTTCAGTGGGTTAGGTGAATAAGGACAGATGTGTCCAGGTGTTCACCGCCCGTCACCCTGGGAGACGTCCCAGGAGGATTTGGTGGGGGGGGGGGGGGACCAGGGACGCCTGGTGGACCCATCAGTCTGTGTCTTGGGAGAGGAACTACTTCCCCAAGGCCAGAATCAGAGAACTTTGTATCGGCCTTCTGATTCAGTTTTGTTTTTCTGGTCTACAAGGAGTAGACGTCGGGTAGTGTGTCTTATTTGTTGTCTTGTCTCGTCTTCATCTTCGTTTCTGTAATTATTGTTTCTTTGTCTGAGCTAGCTGAAATGGGACAGACTGTGACGACTCCTTTGACTCTGACCGTTGACCACTGGACTAAAGTTAAGGGTAGAGCTCAGAATTTGTCTGTTCTAGTTAGAAAGGGTACCTGACAGACTTTGTGCTCCTCAGAGTGGCCTACCTTTGGCACAGGATGGCCTCCAGAGGGGTCATTTGATTTAAATTTGATACTTACTGTAAAATCTAAGGTTTTTCAGCAACAAGGAGGCCACCCAGATCAAGTGCCGTACATCACCGTATGGCAGGACCTTGTTCAGAACCCTCCATCCTGGGTAAAGCCGTTTCTCCCTCATAATAACGGGATAACGGTGGCTATAGCTGAGACCGGAAAGAAGAAAGAAAAGAGTAAGTCAGTAAGAAAGTTAGCGTAAGTCGATAAGAAAGTGCAGAGAAAGAAAAACAAAAGAAGAAAGAGAGAATAAAGAAGACAGATGTGTATAGAGGTCTAGAAAGAAGTAAGCTAAGACTAAGCTTAAGTAGATTCAAGAGAGATGGAAATAGAGTTAAAGGAAATTAGAGAGGTCTGAGATGAGAGAGATACTCTGAATGAGAAATATTTAGAGTTAGAACTAGAGATAATTTATACATGCAGGCGGCTGTACACTAAGAGGGTCACTGGCCAGGTCTCTCACCTGGTGCTGCCGCCTGGCCTTGGTTTGCCCACACCCTGTCTCTCTGGCACTGGTCCAGGTTGGCAACTTCCATCCCGCTCGCCCAGGCCTGTGCCACTCATAAATGGTAAGTATATAAATAAAAGAATAATTTTTTTTAAAAAGTTAAAAAACAGGACACTAGAAAAAGCTTTTTGCTTGTAACAGAAAGTTAGCTTGTAATTGGTCTCCAGCACTAAGGCTATAAGAAATGTTTTAAGTATAAATCTTCTTTTAAAAGACTGTCAAAAATTAGAGGCATAGATAGACAGTTAAATTGTTCCCCTGGAATCTGACCTCGTGTATAAATTAGCACATGAAGGATAGAGCTACACTGAGAGTGGAGACCGGCTTAACTTGAGAGAAAAGGGATGTTGCAGAAGGACTGTGAATGTAGAGAGGGCACAGTGAAGGGAAAGGACGTTTACAAGAGGGTCTTTAAAGATAGAGTCTAATAAACAAAGTGGGGACAAGTGACGACCAGTTTGGAGACGAATGGAAGAAAGAGTTAGTTTGTTCCTTCAACTACGTTTCTTTGCCTTAGAAACACAGTAAACTTTGTAGATAAAATTGATAATCGTTATACAAAGGATAAGTTGTGTTAATGATAACACTAAGTTGATGAATATGCTTGCTGGAAAAAATTTCACCATCAATATAGGCAGCCAATTCATTTTTGTTTTTAAAAATCCTACATATAGAGATTGTTACATGGTTTTTAAAAAAAAAAAAGGTTAAGTGATACCATGAAAAAGTTTTGCCTCAAGGAATGGCTACATTATAAGAAAGTATGTACAAATTTCTGTCTCTATTTCAATACGAGAAGTTAGGACTTAGAAATCTTTCAGTGTATAAATGGTATTTTTATTACAAGGATTTGCTCTTATACAATAAGCTTTAAAATTTTAAAGTAATTGTTGCTCCAGAAAAATATCTTTTTCAATAATTGTAACTTAAGTTATATCCTAAGTAAGTTGCAGCAGAGAAAATTTGGGTAGAGAAGATAATTACTCTAAATGATTTTCAAGGGTTGTTAAGAGATACTAATTGGTTGAGATTTCATCTTAAGTTTACTACAAGAGAACTAAATGGCTTTGCAGATTCATTTTTGTTCGTCTCCAAAGAAAGTTTTAATATCTTATTAAGGGGTTGTTGCTGTGTATAAGATGGAGTCATGAAAATGTTTTAAAAGAGAACCTGAAGAAATATTTACTATCCCTTATTCCAAACAGCAATTAAAATGGTTGTTGCAAAATACTGATAAACAGATATTGTGGAATTTATGGTTGTTTCTCCTAGAATAATCTCTGTGCTTGTGATCCATCGGGTAACAAGGAACTCCTCTCTAGAAATTACAGCTGAGAAAAAATTGAGAATCTTGTTTGGTTTAAATAAGCAAATGTATGCAACCATTTCAGTTTGTTTCTAAATGATTTTAAAAGTTTTTATATGTCTTAGTTATAGATTATTGGCTCATAAGTTATTATGATCAAAAGTTTGTAACATTGGTAATGGAAAAGTTAGATACCAAACTTGTAATAAGTAATGTTTTTAGTGTTGTTTTTTTTTAGAAAATGAGTTGTTTACATTGTTAAGATTGAGTTTTGCTCCCAAAAATTGTAATTGTGTACTGGTGTTACATGAGAAATTTGAAGTGAAGGCTTCTCCTGAATGAGAGCCTCCATATACTTTTGTGGGAGGCATAGCTATAGACACTTCTGCCCTAGATTGACAAGGAAAGAATTATGGCATAAATATTAGAATTGCTGTGTCTTCCCATGACCTTAGGTTCTCAGTTAACCTTGCTAACTCCTGCCGAATATTTGAGTTGGAATACCCCCCCCCCCCCAGATAATAGAATCAAGTGAGCTGTTTTACTCCCTGTAGTGGCTGATAGTATAGTCTCCTTGGTAACTTCTGTTGTGCTGCCAGTTTGGCTGGAAGAACTTTAACCCATTCTCTTCATACCACCGCCGAATTATCTCAACAATTTTCGTTGTCAGTAGAAGCCTCCATTGAGTCATTAGCTTCTTTACAGAGACAATTAACTTCTCTTGCCCAAGTTGCTGCCTTACAGAATGGAAGAACACTTGATTTGACTGCTGAGAAAGGTGGCACCTGTCTTTTTCTGCAAGAAGAATGTTGCTTTTTGTAAACAACCCAGTTACGTGAGGCCTTATTGAAAATAATTAAAGGGAAAGAGATGCTGAGAGCTATGGCCTTAGCTATGGCCTTGCAGATGTTCTCTAGCTTACATAAACAATCCTGAGAGAGCATTCATAGTCATAACAGTAAAAATGTTTATAGGAAAAGAGGACACTGTGACCATTGGTTGCAGGAGCTAAAGATTGCTTTCAGTGTTCTTTCTAAATTTTAAAGGGCCAATGAAAAGGTATCAATAGATAGTTCTTTCTCGAGACATGGCTAACTGTCCTACGGTAGTATGTTAAAAACTTGTGGCACAAGCCATTCAGTCTATAAACCAGATAATGGACCTGCTTATACTAGAAAACTAACCACCCCCTTTTTTTCTCAAAAGATCCGGTGTCTTCCTGGGGGACGTGCTCTCCGGGGACTGGGTAAGGGTCTCCCCACACGGGGGTCTCTTCACTTCAATTTATTTCTTGAAAGACTTGTAGTTTTTAATCATACAAGTCTTTCACTTGCTTTTTTTTAGAGTTACTTTAACCTATTTTACATTATTTGAGGGTATTGTGAAGGGTGTTCTTTGCCTGATTTCTTCTTTACTCCATTTGTAATTCCAGGAAGTTACTAGTGCATTCAGTTTCTACACCAACCCTCAAATGCTCCCAAAATCCAGTTGTTCCTTCCTGTACTGCACTCTCTCCAGGTCCTCAACTGATCTATCCCATTCCTGTCCCCATTCACCCCCAGTCCACCCATAGAATCTATTCTGTTTCTCCTTTTAAGAGAGATCCATGTTTTCCCCCAAGTGCTCTCCTCCTTACCTATATTCTCTGGGTCTGTGTATTGTAGCCCAGTTATCATTTACTTAATAAGTAACATCCATTTAGAAGGGAAAGTATACCATCTTTGTATTTCTGGGTCTTTGTTACCTCACATAGGGTGATTTTCGTTTTCTAGTTGGCATCTATTTTCCTTTTCTTTTTGACATTCCAGACTTTATGCCCTGGCCCACCCCCTGACTGTTCCCCACCCCCCTGTCTCTACTCAGGTGTCCCCACTACTACTTCCCAGCAGACCTCTAATATCCCTGGGGCCTCTAGTCTCTTGAGGGTTAGGTGCTTCTTCTCTGACTGAACCCTGACCCAGCAGTCCTCTGATGTATATGTTTTGGGGGCCTCATATCAACTGGTGTATGCTGCCTGGTTGTTGGTTCAGTGTTTGAGAGATCTTGGGGTTCCAGGTTATTTGAGACTCCTGGCCCTCATATAGGGTTGCTCTCCTCCTCAGCTTCTTCCACCTTTTCCCTAATTCAACCACAGGGGTCAGCAGCTTCTGTCCATTGCTTGGGTGTAAATATCTACATCTGGCTCTTTCAGCTGCTTGTTGGGTCTTTCCTTCTTGTGAGCAATCCATAGCCTGAGTAATAGTGTCAGGCCTTAGGGTTTCTCCTTGAGCTATCTACCATTTGTGGCCTATTACTGGACCTCCTTTTCCTCATGCTCTTCTCCATTTTGTCCCTGCAGCTCTTTCAGACAGGAACAATTATGGGTCAGAGTTTTGACCTTGCGATGGCAACCCCATCCCTCACTTGATGCCCTGTCTTTCCACTGGTGGTTTCCTCTCCCCACTGTAGGGCATTTCATCTAAGATCCCTCCCTTTGAGTCCTTAAAATCTCTCACTTCTCATGTGTCTGATTTTGTATGTGAGTCTTTAATGTCTTTCTTTATTTTTTCCCTGACCAAGTTATCATTGAGTAGAGAGTTGTTCAGTTTCCAGGTGTATCTGGGCTTTCTGTTGTTTTTGTTGGTATTGAAGACCATCCTTAGGCCATGGTGATCTGATAGGATGCATGGGATTCTTTCAGTCTTCTTCTATGGGTTGACGGTTGTTTTGTGACCAATTATATTGTCAGTTTTGGAGGATGTACCATGAGGTGCTGAGAAGAAGGTTTATTCTCTTGTTTTAGGGTGAAATGTTCTGTAGATATCTTTTAAGTCCATTTGGTTCACAATGCCTATTAATTTCACTGTGTCTCTGTTTAGTTTCTGTTTCCATGATCTGTCCATTAGTAAGAGTGAGGTGTTGAAGTCTCCTACTATTATTGTGTGGGGGTTCAATGTGTGTTTTGAGCTTTAGTAAGGTTTCTTTTATAAATGTAGGTGCCTTTGCATTTGGGGATAGATGTTCTGTGCCGCAGATCCTCTGGGTCCCCTGTCTGTGTGTGTTGAGTTCTCTGGAGCGAAGTGGGCAAAGATTCAGCGAAAGTGGGTGACAGACAGAGAGGATGTGTAGAATCTGAATGTATTTTGTCAAATTGAGCATCAGACTTTTATACAGAAAAAATTGGGAAGTTAGGTGACACACCAGCAAGATAACAAAACATTAATGTTAAGTGGGGAAGGACTGGCAAGAACCAACTGGGATAAGATTCAAGATTAACAACTGGGATCAAAAACTATTCTACTGGAGGTCAACTTAAACTTAGGAGCCAGGGGCAAGGGCTTTGTGCCCCTGTCCTAGTCCACCTTCCCCTAGGCCATTGTAAATACTTGTATCTGGGTGTAACTCAGCTAGCTATAGTTCTAACTATCTAGTCTGGTTCCTTCTCCGGTTGCAAACTTCCTTATTCCTAGGTAGTGGTGAATTCCTGTGTTGGGCAGTGACTTAGCTATACATGCTCAAGGTTGGATCAAGGGCTGCCTAGAATCTAACTGGGAGGATTCTTTGTACAGGATGCCACAATTCCAGGAGACTAAGTTTCCCTGAGCTTTTTGCCTTGGGACTGCGCTCAGACTTTCCAGCCTGTCACGCGGGTTGCTACTGGAGTGATGTAGCAGTTCAGAATTGAGACTTTCTCTTGGTGGATTTTCCCTTTTAATGAATATGAAATATCATCCTCATCATGCTTGATAACTTTGTGTTGAAAGTCTATTTTATTGGATATTAGGATGGCAACTCTAGCTTGTTTCTTGGGACCATTTTCTTGGAAGACTTTTTTTCCAGCCTTTTAATCTGAGATACTGTCTGTCTTTGTTATTCAGGTGTTGTTTCTTGTATTCAGCAAAAGATTAGATCCTGGTTGTGTATCCAGTCTGTTAGTTTATGTCTTTTTATTGGGGAATTGAACCCACTGATTTTAATGGATATTAAAGGCAGATGATTGTTAGTTCCTGTTATATTTGTTTTTGTAGGTGGCATTATGTGCATGTGGTTCTCTCGTTTTGGTTTTGTTGTGAGATGATTTTTTTTTTTTTTTTTTTTTTTTTTGGTTTAGGTACCCTCCTTATGTTAGAGTTTTCCTTCCCGAATCCTCTTTAGGCCTGGATTGGTAGATAGATGCTTTCTTAATTTGGTTTTGTTTTGAATATTTTGATCTCTCCATATTTTATTTATTTATTTATTTATTAGATTTATTTATTTATTATATGTAAGTACACTGTAGCTGTCTTCAGACACACCAGAAGAGCGTATCAGATCTCAGATTATGGATGGTTGTGAGCCACCATGTAGTTGCTGGGATTTGAACTAAGGACCTTTCAAAAGAGCAGTCGACTCTCTTAACCGCTGAGCCATCTCACCAGCCCCCATATTTTATTTTTTTACAAAATATTTTATTTTCTCCATCTCATATCTCTATATTGAGAATTTTTCTGGGTATAGTAGCTGGGGTGGCATTTCTGTTCTCTTAGAGTCTGCATGACTTCTGACCAGGCTCTTCTGGCTTTTAGTGTCTCTGCTGAGTATTGTGTCATTCTGATAGGTCTACCTTTGTATGTTACTTGTCTCTTTTCACTTGCAGCTTTTTATATTCTTTCTTTATACTGTGCATTTAGTGTTTTGATTATTATGTGACAAGAGGATTTTCTTTTCTGGTCCCATTTATTTGGTGTTCTATGGGCTTCTTCTACCGTTATGGCAATTTCCTTCTTTAGGCTGGGGAAGTTGTCTTCTATGATTTTCATTGAAGATATTTTCAGGTCCTTTGAGCTGGGAATCTTCATTCTCCTGTATTCTAATTACTCTTACATTTGGTCTTTTCATTGCATCATGGATTTCCTGGATGTTTTGGGTTAAGACTTTTTAATGTTTTGAAAATATAGTTTCTTGAGTTTTTTTTCCCCCATGTTTTATATATTAGGTCTGTGTCTGTTGTGGTATTTGTCAAAGTTTTTTCCCATGTCTTGGGCTGTCTCTTTGTCTCATTGAAGTCATTTTTAAGTTTCATTACATTTTATTTATTAATTTTTTTTTAATTTCAAGATACTTTTTTTTCTTTCCAATTTTTAATTAGGTATTTTCTTCATTTACATTTCAAATGCTATTGTGAAATTGCCCTATACCCTCCTGCCCCCCCCCTACTCCACTACCCACTCACCCCCACTTTTTGGCCCTCCTGTTCTCTTATACTGGGGCATATAAAGTTTGCAAGACCAAGGGGCCTCTCTTCCCAATGATGGCCTACTAGGCCATCTTCTGCTACATATGCAGCTACAGACATGAGCTCTGGGGGTACTGGTTAGTTCATATTGTTGTTCCACCTATAAGGTTGCAGACCCTATAGGCTCCTTGGGTACTTTCACTAGCTCCTCCATTGGGGGCCCTATGTTCCATCCAATAGTTGACTGTGAGCATCCACTTCTGTGTTTGCCAGGTACTGCCATAGCCTCACAAAAGACAGCTATATCAGGGTCCTTTCAGCAAAATCTTCCTGGTGTATGCAATAGTGTCTGCTTTTACTGACTGATTATGGGATGGATCCCTGGGTTGGGGAGTCTCTGGATGGTCCATCCTTTTGTCTCAGCTTCAAACATTGTCTCTGTAACTCCTTCCATGGGTGTTTTGTTCCCAATTCTAAGAAGGGGTGAAGTGTCCACACTTTGGTCTTCATTATTCTTGAGTTTCAAGTGTTCTGCAAATTGTATTTTGGGTATTCAAAGTTTCTGTGCTAATATCCACTTATCAGGGGGCTGGTGAGATGGCTCAGTGGGTTAGAGCACCCGACTGCTCTTCCGAAGGTGATGAGTTCAAATCCCAGCAACCACATGGTGGCTTACAACCACCCGTAACAAGATCTGACGCCCTCCTCTGGTGTGTCTGAAGTCAGGTACAGCATACTTATGAAGAATAATAAGAAATGAATCCTTGGACTGGAGAGACCAACCGGAGCAGGCGAGGCTGTTCGGAGAAAGCAGAGCCGAACGGGACGGCGGAGCAAGCGGGGACGGCCGGAGCTAGCAGGGCCGGAGCCAGTGGGGCTGAACGGGGATGGCCAGAACGAGCGGGGCCAACCGGAGCAAGCGAGCAGCACGGCTGGAACAAGCGGGGCCCTTACCGGGGGCGGCCGGGAGCGAGTGGGGCTGGCCGGAGCTAGCAGAGCCAGTGGGAGCAAGCGGTGTAGAGCAGAGCAACCGGGGTTGACAGGAACAAGGGGAAAAAAAAATATCCACTTATCAGTGAGTACATATCATGTGAGTTCTTTTGTGATTGGGTTATCTCACTCAGGTTGATACTCTCCAGATCCATCCACTTCCCTAGGAATTTCATAAATTCATTGTTTTTATACCTGAGTAGTACTCCATTGTGTAAATGTACCACATTTTCTGTATCCATTTTTCTGTTGAGCGACATCTGGGTTCTTTTCAGCTTCTGGCTATTATAAATAAGGCTGCTATGAACATAGTGGAGCATGTGTCCTTTTTACCAGTTGGAACACCTTCTGGGTATATGCCCAGGAGAGGTATTGCTGGATCCTCTGGTAGTACTATGTCCAATTTTCTGAGGAACCGCCAGACTGATTTCCAGAGTGGTTCTACAAGCTTACAATCCCACCAGCAATGGAGGAGTGTTCCTCTTTCTCCGCATCCTTGCCAGCATCTGCTGTCACCTGAATTTTTGATCTTAGCCATTCTGACTGGTGTGATGTGGAATCTCAGTGTTGTTTTGATTTGCATTTCCCTGATGATTAAGAATGTTGAACATTTTTTCACATGTTTCTCAGCCATTTGGAATTCCTCAGTTGAGAATTCTTTGTTTAGCTCTGTGCCCCATTTTTAATTGGATTATTTGTGATGTTGGTGTCTAACTTCTTGAATTGTTTTCCAGCCTTTCACCCTAAGGTAGTGTCTGTCTTTTTCCCTAAGGTGCGTTTCTTGTAAGCAGCAAAATGTTGGGTGCTGTTTGTGTAGCCAGTTTACTAGTCTATGTCTTTTTATTGGGGAATTGAGTCCATTGATGTTAAGAGAAATTAAAGAAAAGTAGTTGTTGCTTCCTGTTATTTTTTTGTTGTTAAGGTTGGGATTCTGTTTTTGTGGCTGTCTTCTTTTAGGCTTGTTGAAGGATTACTTTTTAGTTTTTTCTAGGGTGTAGTTTCCATCCTTGTTTTGGTGGTTTCCCTTTATTATCCTTTGAAGGGCTGGATTCGTGGAAAGATATTGTGTGAATTTGGTTTTATCATGGAATACTTTGATTTCTCCATATATGGTAATTGAGAGTTTTGCTGGATATAGTAACCTGGGTTGGCATTTGTGTTCTCTTAGGGTCTGAATAACATCTGTCCAGGATCTTCTGGCTTTCATAGTCTCAGGTGAGAAGTCTGGTGTAATTCTGATAGGCCTGCCTTTATAAGTTACTTGATCTTTTTCCCTTACTGCTTTTAATATTCTATCTTTATTTAGTGCAATTGTTGTTTTGATAATTATGTGTCGGGAGGAATTTCTTTTCTGGTCCAATCTATTTGGAGTTCTGTAGACTTCTTGTATGTTCATGGGCATCTCTTTCTTTAGGTTTGGGAAGTTTTCTTCTATTATTTTGTTGAAGATATTTGATGGCCCTTTAAGTTGAAAATCTTCTTTTTCATCTACTCCTATTATCAGTAGGTTTGGTCTTCTCATTGTGTCCTGGATTTCCTGGATGTTTTGAGTTAGGATCTTCATGCATTTTGCATTTTCTTTGATTGTTGTGCCTATGTTCTCTATGGAATCTTCTGCACCTGAGATTCTCTCTTCCATCTCTTGTATTCTGTTGCTGATGATCACATCTATGGTTCCTGATTTGTTTCCTAGTGTTTCTATCTCCAAAGTCGTCTCACTTTGGGTTTTCTTTATTATTTTTATTTCCCTTTTTAGGCCCTGGATGGTTTTGTTCAATTCCATTATCTGTTTGGTTGTGTTTTCCTGTTGTTCTTTAAAGGATTTTTGTGTTTCCTCTTTAAGGACTTTTACCTCTTTAGCATTGTTCTCTTGCATTTCTTTAAGTGAGTTATTCATGTCCTTCTTAACGTCCTTCTTCATGTCCTCTACCAGCACCATGAGATATGATTTTAAATCCGAGTCTTGCTTTTCGGATGTGTTGGGGAATCCAGGACTGGCTGAAGTGGGAGTGCTGGGTTCTGATGAAGGTGAGTGGTCTTGGTTTCTGTTATTAAGATTCTTACATTTGCCTTTCGCCATCTGGTAATCTCTGGAGTTGGTTGTTATAGTTGTCTCTGGTTGGAGCTTGTTCCTCCTGTGATTCTGTTGGCCTCTCTCAGCAGGCCCAGGAGCCCATCTCTCTCCTGAATCTCAGTGGTGAGAGTAGTTTCAGCAGGTGAGCTCTCCTTTTGCAGGGAAGGTGCACGGAGTTTTAGTGTTCACACCTGCCTCTTAGGTAAAGTCGAAGACCCTATATAGGGCCTGTCCTAGAAGATGTGTTGCCTCTGTGGTCTGCACATTCACCTGCACAGACTGGTCTCTGTGGGAGCCTTTGTAGTTGGTGAGCTGACCTGAACAGAACGGTCTCTGAGTGACCTGGGACCCAATATGGCTCTCTCACAAGTTCCAGCAGAGAAAGCCCTCCCAGGCTGAGAACTCTCCTCAGGCGGGGAGGGTGCCAGGATGTCTAGAGCCCAGAGCTGGGTCTGTCCCAAAAGGTGCCCTGATCAGCCCTTTGTTCACTCACCCTTTGCAGTCTGTGAGCTGACCTGCGCAGACTGGGTCTGAGCGACCCTTTGCAGTCTGTGAGCTGACCTGCACAGACTGGGTCTGAGCAACCTGGGACCCAATATGGCTCTCTCACAAGTTCCGGCAGAGAAAGCCCTCCCAGTTGGAGAACTCTCCTCAGGAGGGGAGGGTGCTGGGATGTCTAGAGCCCAGAGCTGGTTGTATCCCAAAAGGTGCACTGTTCAGCCCTTTGCTCACTCACCCTTTGCAGTCCATGAGCTGACCTGCGCAGACTGGTTCTGAGCATCCCTTTGCAGTCTGTGAGCTGACCTGCGCAGACTGGATCTGAGCGACCCTTTGCGGTCTGTGAGCTGGCCTGCGTAGCGACTTTTAACTTCTAACAGGAGGAAAGAAAAACACTATAGGGAACAATATAGAAATAAACAAAACAGTTTTAAGAGGAAAAGAAAGGAAAAATGTCAGCAAATTTTCTAAGCAAATGGTCCGAAGAAAAAAGCTGGAGTAGCCATTCTAATATCGGATAAAATTGACTTTCAACCCAAAGTTGTAAAAAAAGACAAGGAGGGGCACTTCATACTCATCAAAGGTAAAATCAACCAAGATGAACTTTCAATTTTGAATATCTATGCTCCAAATATAAGGGCAGCCACATTCATTAAAGAAACTGTAGTAAAGCCCAAAGCACACATTGCACCTCACACAATAATAGTGGGAGACTTCAACTCCTCACTCTCACCAATGGACAGATCCTGGTAACAGAAACGAAACAGAGACACATGGACACTAACAGAAGTCATGAAACAAATGGATTTAACAGATATCTACAGAACATTTTATCCTAAAACAAAAGGATATACCTTCTTCTCAGCACCACATGGTACCTCTTCCAAAATTGACCATATAATTGGTCACAAAACAGGCCTCAACAGATACAAATATATTGAAATTATCCCATGCATCCTATCTGACCACCATGGATTAAGGCTGATCTTCAATAACAACATAAATAATAGAAAGCGAACATTCTCATGGAAACTGAACAACACTCTACTCAATGATTCCTTAGTCAAGGATGAAATAAAGAAAGAAATTAAAGACTTTCTAGAGTTTAATGAGAATGAAGCCACAACATACCCAAACTTATGGGACACAATGAAGGCAGTCCTAAGAGGAAAACTCATTGCCCTGAGTGCCTCCAAAAAGAAACTAGAGAGAACATACACTAGTAACTTGACAGCACACCTAGAAGCTCTAGAATGAAAGGAAGCAAATTCACCCAAGAGGAGTAGATGGCAGGAAATAATCAAACTGAGGGCTGAAATCAACCAAGTAGAATCAAAAAGAACTATTCAAAGAACTAACCAAACCAGGAGCTGGTTCTTTGAGTAAATCAACAAGATAGATAAACCCTTAGCCAGACTCACTAGAGGGCACAGGGACAGTATCTTAATTAACAAAATCAGAAATGAAAAAGGAAACATAACAACGGAAGCTGAGGAAATCCAAAACATCATCAGATCCTACTACAAAAGGCTATACTCAACAAAGCTAGAAAACCTGGATGAAATGGACAATTTCCTAGACAGATACCAGGTACCAAAGTTAAGCCAGGATCAGATTAGCAATCTAAACAGGCCCATTTACCCTAAAGAAATAGAAGCAGTCGTCAATAGTCTCCCAACCAGAAAAAAGCCCAGGACCAGATGGGTTTAGTGCAGAGTTCTATTAGACCTTCAAAGAAGACCTAATTCCACCTCTCCTCAAACTATTCCACAAAATAGAGACAGAAGGTACTCTACCCAATTCATTCTATGAAGCCACAATTACTGTGATAGGTAAACCACACAAAGATCCAACAAAGAAAGAGAACTTCAGACCAATTTCCCTCATGAATATCGATGCAAAAATACTCAATAAATCCTCGCAAACCGCATCCAAGAACACATCATAATGATCATCCATCATGACCAAGTAGGCTTCATCCCAGAAATGCAGGGATGGTTTAATATACAGAAATCCATCAACATAATCCACTATATAAACAAACTCAAAGACAAAAACCACATGATCATCTTGTTAGATGCTAAGAAAGCATTTGACAAAATCCAACGCCATTTCATGATAAAAGTTTTTGAAAGATCAGGAATTCAAGGCCCATACCTAAACATAATAAAAGCAATATACAGCAAACCAGTAGCCAACATCAAACTGAAAGTAGAGAAGCTGAAAGCAATCCATTAAAATCAGGGACTAGACAAGGCTGCCCACTTTCTCCCTACCTATTCAATATAGTACTTGAAGTCCTAGCACGAGCAATTCGACAACAAAAGGAGATCAAGGGGATGCAAATTGGAAAGGAAGAAGTTAAAATATCACTGTTTGCAGATGATATGATAATATATATTCGGGACCCAAAAAATTCCACCAGAGAACTCCTAAACCTGATAAACAGCTTCAGTGCAGTAGCTGGATATAAAATTAACTCAAACAAATCAATGGCCTTTCTCTACACAAAGGATAAGAGGGCTTAGAAAGAGATTAAGGAAACAGCACCCTTCACAATAGTCACAAATAGTATAAAATACCTTGGTGTGACTCTAACTAAGGAAGTGAAAGATCTGTATGACAAGAACTTCAAGTCTCTGAAGAAAGAAATTGAAGAAGATCTCAGAAGATGGAAAGATCTCCCATGCTCATGGATTGGCAGGCTTAATATAGTCAAAATGGCTATCCTGCTGAAAGCAATCTACAGATTCAATGCAATCCCCATTAAAATTTCAACTCAATTCTTCACTGAGATAGAAAGGGCAATTTGCAATTTCATCTGGAATAATAAAAAACCTAGGATAGCAAAAACTATTCTCAACAATAAAAGAACCTCTTGGGGAATCACCATGCCTGTCATTAAGCTGTACTACAGAGCAATTGTGATAAAAACTGCATGGTACTGTTACAGCAACAGACAGATAGATTAATGGAATAGAATTGAAGACCCAGAAATGAATTCACACACCTATGGTCACTTGATCTTTGACAAGGGTAGCTAAAGCCATCCAGTGGAAAAAGGACAGCATTTTCAACAAATGGTGCTGGCACAACTGGCTGTTATCATGTAGAAGAATGCAAACTGATCCATTCTTATCTCCTTGTACAAAGCTTAAGTCTAAGTGGATCAAAGACCTCCATATAAAACCAGAGACAGTGAAATTTATAGAGGAGAAAGTGGGGAAAACCCTCGAAGATATGGGCGCAGGAGAAAAATTCTTAAACAGAACAGCAATGGCCTGTGCGGTAAGATCAAGAATTGACAAATGGGACCTTATAAAATTGCAAAGATTCTGTAAGGCAAAAGACACAGTCAGCAAGACAAAAAGGCCACCAACAAATTGGGAAAGGATTTTTACCAATCCTAAATCTGATAGGGGAGTAATATCCAACTTCTACAAAGAGCTAAAGAAGCTGGACTCCAGAAAAATGAATAACCCCATTAAAAATGAGGTACAGAGCTAAACAAAGAATTCTCAACTGAGGAATTCCAAATGGCTGAGAAACATGTGAAAAAATGTTCAACATTCTTAATCATCAGGGAAATGCAAATCAAAACAACACTGAGATTCCACATCACACCAGTCAGAATGGCTAAGATCAAAAATTCAGGTGACAGCAGATGCTGGCGAGGATGTGGAGAAAGAGGAACACTCCTCCATTGCTGGTGGGATTGTAAGCTTGTAGAACCACTCTGGAAATCAGTCTGGTGGTTCCTCAGAAAATTGGACATAGTACTACCAGAGGATTCAGCAATATCTCTCCTGGGCATATACCCAGAAGGTGTTCCAACTGGTAAAAAGGACACATGCTCCACTATGTTCATAGCAGCCTTATTTATAATAGCCAGAAGCTGAAAAGAACCCAGATGTCCCTCAACAGAGGAATGGATACAGAAAATGTGGTACATTTACACAGTGGAGTACTATTCTGCTATTAAAAAAATGAATTTATGAAATTCTTGGGCAAATGGATGTATCTGGAGGACATGATCCTTAGTGAGGTAACCCAATCACAAAATAAGTCATTGGATATGCGTTCACTGATAAATGGCTATTAGCCCAGAAACTTTGAATACCCAAGAAAAAATTTGCAAAACAGAAGAAAATCAAGAAGGAAGACCAGTGCGTTCATACTTCATTCCTTCTTTGAATAGGAAACAAAATACCCATGAAAGAAGTTACAGAGACAAAGTTTAGAGCTAAGATGAAAGGATGGACCATACAGAGACTAACCCACCGGGGGATCCATCCCATAATCAGTCACTAAACTTAGACAGTTTTGCATAGGACAGCAGGTGTTTACTGAAGGGACCCTGATATAGCTTTCTCATACAGAAGTGGATGCTCACAGTCATCTATAAGATGGAGCACGGGGCCCACATTGGAGAAGCTAGAGATAGAACCCCAGGAGCTGAAGGGTTCTGCATCCCTAGAAGAGGAACAACAATATGAACTAACCAGAAACCCCAGAACTCGTGTCTCTAGATCCATATGTAACAGAAGATGGCCTAGTCGGCCATCATTGGGAGGAGAGGCCCCTTGGTATTGCAATCTTTATATGCCCCAATACAGGGGAACACCAAGGCCAAGAAGTGGGAGTGGGTGGGCAGGGGAACAGGGCGGTGAGGGGGGGGGACTTTTGAGATAGCATTTGAAATGTAAATTAAGAAAATATCTAATAAAAATTGAAAAAGAATAATAAGTAAATAAATAAATAAATACTTCTTGGTATCATTACAGAAAAGCTTGAAATTAACTTTTTATAAAGGAATTATATCAAATTTTGGTGCAATTATATTTATAATAATAATGTCAACATTGATTACGATCAAAATTCCTTCTTTATCTTTTCCCATCAAGTTTGGATAGTACCCCCCTTTGTTAGATATTAGGACAAAAACACCTCCCTATTTCCTTGTCACACTGATCAGAGTAAATACTCCATCTTATCACTTTATGGTGGTATCTATCTTTAAAATTGATTGAGTTCCTTGTAAATCCTAGAAAGAATGATTTTGTTTCCATTTCCAAGCAGCTGATGTGTTTTATTTTACTGGAGAACTAAGACCATTAAGACTTAAAGTTATTCTTGGTAGTTTGAGTCCTCAGTGATGCTGGGAGTCCTGTGTTGTCAGGTGTGGGTTCTACCTACCCAAGAGATTCCTAGCCCTGCTGGAAGGAGAAAAGCACTCCTCTCTCATTCTCCCAATCTCCGTGTACACAGTGTTATTCTAAAATATCTCCATATATGCTTAATGCCAGTGATTCTAATGGGAGAACTCTGAAGACATGAAGGTTTGAGTTTTCGTGCCTGCAGTCTGTTTCCACAGCTGGAGAATCAAACACAAATACTGTGGAGAATCTTCAAGAGAAAGGCCTTCAAGAGTCTGGAGAGATGACTCAGAAACCAAGAACACCCCTGGTTCTTGTAAGTTCAGCTCCCAGCTTCCACGTGGTCGCTCACCATCCATCACTCCAGTTCTAGGAGATCCAAGGACCAACTTTACCTCTATCAATATCAGACAGGCATGTGCTGCACAGACATCCTTACGGGCAAAACACTTAATACATGAAATGAAAATCTCTAAAATGAGAGAAAGAGATTTTTCCTAGTGGGTGATTTTGAAAAAAGTGGCCAGTCAGTAGCTGGAAGTTAAGTTTATATTGTGAATCTTTAAGAAGTCCACACAGATATTGAAAGAGATTGCTATCAAAAATGGGGATAAGTGCTGGACAGTGGTGGCACACACCTGTAATCCCATCACTTGGGAGGCAGAGGCAGGCAGATTTCTGAATTCAAGGCCAGCATGGTCTACAGAGTGAGTTCCAGGACAACCAGGACTGCACAGAGAAACTCTGTCTCAAAAAAAAATGGGGAGAAGCATATTGCCATATTACCAAACACCACAAATTGTGGTGGCTCTTTAAAGTTATTTCACAAACATTGAAAGTGAAAATAAATATTTATCTTTGAAATCCCAAGCTAAATGGCCAGACAGGATTCCTCTAAGAAGTTGTGTATGAAGCCTGAGGGAATGGGGGGAGGGTCTCTCTGTAACTGAAGAAAGGGAGAGAAAAGGAATAAGGAAGATTGTCATCCCATAAACCAGTTATCAGAGAATCAAATCAAGTTTCCACCTGATGTAACAAAACTGGCAACTCCACCGTTCTCTGCTGAGATAACACATCAAAATGTCCAGTGCAAAGGCTCTTTCGTCTCCTTTGACTGTAACAGTAAAGACATGTTTAGATGGAAGTCACTATTATTCACTTGGAGTATTCAGAGAGCCCACACAGAGAATGCTGTGATTGGTGATTCCAAGGAGATGCTTATCACCAACTCAGTGTTCATCTCTTCAAGAAAATAGCCACTATCAGAGCAACTATAAACGCGTGATCAGTGTGCTGAGGACTTCATTTAGAACTCAGAACTAATGTGTCATCAGAGTGACCACCTGAAAGAAAAAGCCTGCTAGTGTGAGCATTGTGGGAGGAGTTTCAGCTGGTCTGAGCATTGTGGGAGGGGCTTCACCGAGGCTCAAGTCTGTTTCCACATCAAGCAATCCACAAGGATGAGAAACCTTACAAATGTGACATGTGCGGGAAGGGGCTTTACCAGGAGCTCAAGTCTGCGTTTGCATCATTCATTCCATACAGGTGAGAAACCTTTCAGGTGTGATAGGTGTGGGTAGGGCTTCAGCCAGAGCTCAAAACTACACATCCACAGGTGTACCCCCATAGGAGAGAAGCCATACTAGTGCTTCAAATGTGGGAAAGGCCCAGAGTTCAGACCTTCGAATCCACCTCAGAGCACACGGGGGGGGGGGGGGGGGGGAGGTTGGGGGGGTAGTCCTAACACTGTGGCAAGTGTGGGAAGGACTTTATCCAGAGCTCCAAACTCCTCATCTATCAGAGAGTCCACACGGGAGAGAAGCTGTATGAATGCAGCAGGGGTGCATTCATACAATGCAGCCAGAGCTCAAACCTCCACATCCACCAGCAGGTTCACAGGAAGGAGCTTCATTAAGTAACACACATGCTGTGCTTGGAAAAATAGAGCTCTCACAGGTAAAATTGTGGAATATACTTCTAACAGCACTGGCAGAATTGCATTACACACTCTACCCATCAGGATTTCAAAATACTTTTTTTGTAAAGATAAATATTTTTTTAAGGCTGAGTGTGCTTATCAGAGGTAGCATGCTTGCCTAGCACATATAAGACCCTGAATTTGAGCCCTGGTATACCCCCCCACAGTTTCCATCTTAATACTTTGTGTGTGTAGGAATGTGTGTTCATGCAGAGAGGGATACATATGATGTGTTGGTATATGCATGCATGTGTGCACGTGTGTGGAGGTCAGAGTACATCTCAGATCTTCAGATGCTTGTCACATTCTTGTGTGAGACTGGGGATCTGTCTGTCACTCATGGTAAGTTAGGCCAGAGTCCCATGGGTCTACCTATCTCCACTTCCCAGCTCACCATGGCTAGGATTACAGGTGTGTGCCACCACACCCAACTTTTTTTTAGGTGGATTCTGTCTCAAGCTTTCTAGACAAAAGCTTTGCTGACTAAGCTATGTCCTAGGGCCCCAGTTTAATACATTCAACTCTTACCTTTGTATTCCTCAAAGGTAAGAAATAGTAAGAGTTTTTCTGATATAACCACTTGCAGAAGAATTCAATACAAGTACCCAGCCCATTTTATGTTATATAGTGAATGGATTACTCTGGTTCCTACATATGGGTAGAGTATATAATGCAATTCTGCCAATGTTATCAGAAGTATATTCTGAAGAGTTATAACTCCAAGATGGAGTTATTCCTATAATGCACTTAAAGACAATTTTCTTATGGGAACCTGAACTTTTACCCGATACCACCCTGCCCCGTCTATTTCTGAGGAAAACATGTTTGTCTCCCCTTTTTTTCTGAAAACAGTCTGATTTATCTTCCCTTTTCAAAAACAGTTTGGTCGCAGATGTCCTGGGCAGCCGCCCAACAGTTCACCGTGACCTTCAAAATATTTTCTACTCCGACAAACCCCCTTCCAGTTCCCCCTCCCCAAACTTGTGGTTTTAGCCCTTAAAAATGCTAAGAAAATTAGATTCGAGGTCAGACTCCTCTATCCCTGTGTGGAATATGAGTCTCACCCTAGCTTGCTAGCTTAGAATAAACCTCCTGCTGTTTGCATCAAGTTCGGCTCTGGTGTCTTCCTGGGGGACGTGCTCTCCGGGGACTGGGTAAGGGTCTCCCCACACGGGGTTCTCTTCAATTCCACAATTTTACCTGCAATAACTCTGAATTTTTCTAAGCACAGCATGGTTCCCTTCGTTCATATTCTGTGAGAAATTGGAATCCATGTTTCCTCTGGGGAATAAAAAGACTTAAAGTTATTCTTGAATGGTGGGTGTGGAGGACAGAAATTTTGATGTTGTTTTGCTGTTGATATATCCTTCTGTTCTTAAACATTCTATGTGTTGGAGTAATGACATCGCCTTTGTTTCCTTACTTTGGTTTCTGAGTAATGTTTATTTCTTTCTTTACACTTAAATACTGTTTCCAGTAGGTTGTATTGGGTTGATTTGTTTCTTACGGATTATTTTCCTCTATTGAGTTCATAGAGAATTCCCCTTAACCCCAACCCTTACAGTAGTTAGTTTTGCTGGGTATAATTGTGTATGTTGGCTGTCAATGTGTTTAGTAGTTGGAGTGCTTTGTTCCAGTCTTATTTGTTTTACGTCATTTATTTATTTATTTATTTAGTTTTTCGAGGCATGGTTTCTCTGTGTAGCCTTGGCTGTCCTGGAACTCACTTCGTAGACCAAGTTGGCCTTGAACTCAGAAATCCACCTACCTCTGACTCCCAAGTGCTGGGATTAAAGATGTGCAGCACCACGCCTGGTTTCTAGTCTTATTTGTGTTTCAAGATGTTTACTGTGAAATCAGATATTATTCACATTATCTTCCCTCTATTTGTGATGTTTGTTTGTTTGCTTGCTTGTTTATTCTCCTTTTTTGTGGAATTTCCACATGATCTGTATGACTATATTATCTGTGTGAGCACATGATCTGTGTGACCATTGCTCTAGCACATCTTGCAGGCAGGACAGAGTGTAGGCCAAACTTTTTGTGAGAGGGTTGTATTCCACATTTCTCCTTTTTTGGTATGTAGAGACTAAAACTTAGAGGTGAGCCCCCTGTGGAGGCACCAGTTTAACCTCTCCATATTCAATAAACTTTGTGGATGTTGTCTTCAGAAATGAGGCAAATCTGTTAATTTTCAGAAAGTAACATTCTTTCCTAGCAACAACTTGGGTTGTTTGGGAATCTCCATAGAACCATGTTGGGTGGCAAATCAATGAAATGCAACCCATTTCCAACACTGAAAGACCTCCCTGTCTAAAAGAGATGGCCAGGTGAGTTTCTAAATCCCAGATTACTGGGTGTCCTCACTAGTACACCCTCACAGATTCCAGAAAGTTTCTGCTGGACTAAGTCTCCACAATACCAAGGAACATCCTCTGTTCAGATCATCACTTGCATCGCACACTTTCTCTATCCCATCTGCCCCTACTCCTGATCCCCTACTCCCATTCATACCTACCACAGTCTACTCACAAAATCTAGTCTATTGCACCTATTCCTACTGTCAGGCCCTTCCTTTTTACCCAACTTCTCTAAATCTATGGATGATATAGCCTGGTTATTATTTACTTAATAGCAAACATTCACTTACAAGTGAATACATACAATTTTTGTCTTCTATGTTTGTATTACCTCACTCAAGATGATGTTTTTGTACTTACATTTTTTTCCTGAGTGTTTCAAGATGTCAGTCTTCATACAGCTGAGTAATACCCCATCATGTAAACGTACCACATTTTGTTTATCCATTTTTAGTTGAGGGACATCTAGGTTGCTTCCAGCTTCTTGCTGTTATGAATAAAGCCATAATGATCATGCTTGAACATCCTTGAGATATGTGGAACATCATTTGGGTGTATGCCCAAGAGTGGTATAGTCTTTAAGTAGATTGATTCCCAATATTCTTAGGAACTGCCATATTGATTTCCAAATTGGCTGTACAACAAAAAAATCCCACCAGCAGTAGAGGAGTGTTTGCCTTATTCCACATCTTTAGCATCATTAACTGTCAATTGTGTTATTAATCTTAACTATTTTGATGAGTATAAGATGGAATCTCAAAGTAGTTTTATTTTCCCTTGCCCTGATGGGTGAAAATGTTGTATATGTCTTTAGATGTTTCTCTGCCATTTGACTTTCACATTTTTAGAACTCTTCTATTTAGAATTTTCTTACCCTGTTTTTGCAATTGGAGTGGTTGATTGTTTAATATCTAGTTTCCTGAGTTCTTTATATGATTTGGATATTAATCCTCTATCAGGTGTGGAGTTGTTAAAAATAGTTTGTGATTCTATAGTCTGTCACTTTGTCCAGTTGATGGACTGCATTTTCAGTTTCATGATGTCTCATTTACTAATTGTTGATCTTTGTGCCTGAATTATTGGCTTACTTTTCAAACAGTTATTTCCTATGCCACTGTATTCAAGGGTTATTCACTTCTTTCTGTTCTAATAGGTTCAGTGTAACCTGTTTTATATTGAGGTCTTTGATCCACATGTACTTATAAGCTGTACAGGGTGATAAATGTGGATATAGTTGCATTCTTATACATGCATATATCCAGTTTAATCAGCACAAATTCTTGAAGATACTGTCTCTCCTCCATTTTGTATTTCTATCTTCTTTTTTTTTTTTTTTTTTTTTGGTTTTTCGAGACAGGGTTTCTCTGTATATCCCTGGTTGTCCTGGAACTCACTTTGTAGACCAGGCTGGCCTCGAACTCAGAAATCCGCCTGTCTGCCTCCGGAGTGCTGGGATTAAAGGCGTGCGCCACCATGCCCGACTTCTATCTTCTTTCTTTAAAAAGTCATATGTATCCATATGTCTGTGGATTTATGTGTGGGTGTTCACTTAGATTTCACTGATCAACAGGTATGTTTTAATGTCATTACCATGCAGTTTTTATTATTTTAACTCAATAGTACAACTTGAAATCAGTGATACTGGGGATGGAGAGATGGGCAGGCATGAGTGTTACTGAAATGCAAATCTCTCCAGCTCTGCAAAAGGTCTAACTCTGTAATGGATGCCTGGTACAGCAACCACTTTACCTTATCCCTTCAGTGCACTCTCACCCTACTTATCTGGTAAAGTGTTGTCCCTGGACCTTGGGCCTGGAAGCATTATACTTTGTCCCTTCATCACACTCAACCCTAAGGGAGGTGTTCATGTCACTCAAGACTTGCTGGCCAATCAGGGCCTCCAGTCTGAGCTGCCATTCAGAAGTGGAGGAGGGTGCTTCCGGGCACCATGTTGCTGGTTCAATGCTGTAGCTGAGGAGGCTGGAGTGATTTGTGTGTCCTGCTCTATGTGCTACTGCCGGGTACTGTGAGGGGAGCACAGGGGAGTTCTGAACCTGCGACATGGTGAGTATATGACAGCTCCTTCCAGTGGGAAGGGGCAGGCGATTGAACAGTGGGAGCGAGTTTGGTGAGTCCTCCCTGGGGCTGGGTGGGATCCGCAAACCTCAGCGCCACAGGACCACATGTGAGGTTGTTTGTGGTCCTAGCCGCTCCTAAGGTGACCTCCGAATAAGTTTGTTCTGGGGCTTCATTTGTGCAGGTTTTGGCTCATGGGCTTGTGTGTGGAAACCTTGGCAAGATAGCAAAGACAGTAATGCCTGTTTCTAGCCAGGCGTGGTGGCGCATGACTTTAATCCCAGCACTCGGGAGGCGGAGGCAGGCAGGCCAGCCTGGTCTACAAAGTGAGTTCCAGGACAGCCAGGGCTATACAAAGAAAACCTGTCTCGAAAAACCAAAAAAAAAAAAAAAAAAAAAAAAAGAGAGCCGTAGCATGGGATGGATAGATGGCTCAGGGGTTAAGAGTGCTGACTTCTCTTCCAAATGCCCCGAGTTCCGTTCCCAGCAACCAAATGGTGGCTCACAGAAATCTGCAATATGATCTGATGCTGTCTTCTGGTGTGTCTGAAGACAACTACAGTGTACTCATATACATAAAATAAGTAAATTGCTTTTTCAAAAAGCCTAACAAAATAGGGTTTTTAAATGAACCATTTTGCTCCCAGTTCCTGGTTTTGTGAATAAGTCTGGTATGATATGGTGGACCGTCTTTTGGGCATATGCCCAGGGGTGGTATAACTGGGTCTTGAGATAGAATAAGACCCTGACCCTTGGTCAGGGTTACTTCGAGATGCCCTGGAGTGAGACACTGAGATGCAGATTAATGCAAAAGCAAGAGGTTTATTTTCAGTCTCACTGGGATCTACCTTCAGAAGTCTCTCAAACAAGAAACCAGAGGAGGCCCAGATTCTAACTTACAGAAGTCTTTTATACGTTTTTTTTTAGAGGGCAGATTACAGTAATAATAACTAGCACTTGGCAATAAGTAGTTTAGGCTGACGTTTTGGTTGATTGGCTGGGCCTAGATCAGATCATCCTGGGAGTTTACCTTCTTTCTCCTGAGGGCCCAGGTGTCAAGAATACCTTGGGATCAAGGTCAAATCCTGTGTATTGTTGCCTATTCTGTCTCCTCTCTCAGGGCAGCCTGGCCTTAGGGGTCAATATTTAGCATTATAATACCAAGAGCTTCAAAACAACCCACTATATAAAAGATTTGTTTTGCATTTCCTTGCTGGCAATGGGTATTGAACGCGTCTTTAAGTGTTTCTCAGCCATTTGAGATTCTCTTGTTGAATTCTGTTTGTATCTGGAACCCGTTTTTTTTTTTTTTTTTTTTTTTGGTTTTTCGAGACAGGGTTTCTCTATATAGCCCTGGCTGTCCTGGAACTCACTTTGTAGACCAGGCTGGCCTCGAACTCAGAAATCCGCCTGCCTCTGCCTCCCAAGTGCTGGGATTAAAGGCGTGCGCCACCACGCCCGGCTTGGAACCCGTTTTTAATGGAAGTTTTTGTTTGGTTGTTTGTTTGAACGTCTAGTTTCTCGAGGTCTTTATACATTTTGTATATTAGACCTCTATCAGTTGTAGAGTTGGTAAAAATCTTTCCTCATTCCTTAGGCTCTCTCTTTGTCCAATTGACTGTGAGTTTTGCCTCACAGAAGCATTCCAGCTTCATGATGTCCCATTTGGTATTATGGTCAGAAGGTTGTCTCCCAGGCCAGTAGCAAGCAGGTCGCTACTTTCTGATCTGTCGGTTTCAGTGTGTCTACTTTTACTTTGAAGTCTTTGATCCTCTTGGACTTGTGATGAATATGGGTCCATTTTTATTTTTCTACATACAGAGGTACAGTTTAAGGAACACCATTTTTTGAAAGTACTGTCTTTCCATTGTGTATTTCTGGATTTCTTATAAAAAATCAGGTTTGCATATGTGGTTGGAATTTGTCTGGGTCTTCTATTTGATACCTTTGATCAAAGTGTCAAAGTGTCTCTGTCTTTTATGTCAGTATCATGCAGTTCTTTTAATGTGCAGGATTGTATTAGCTATCATGGGTAGTTTGATATTCCACATGTGGCTGAGTTAATTGTAAACTGTTTCATTGGAATTTGGATGGGGATTGTGCTGAATCTATGCATTGGTTTTGTTAGGATGACCATTTTTTTCTGTGTTATAATCCTAGTTAGCCATGAACTTGAGAGATCTTTATATCGTCTCATAACTTCTTCATTTTCTTTCTTCAAAGAGTTGAAGTTTTCATCATGAAGACTTTGTCTTGCCTTTTTATACTTACTCAACCACACTCTATATTATTTGAGGGTATTTTTGAAAGATCCTGAGAGAGAAGGGTGAAAAATTATGTAAGCCCCTAGACTGGCCTTGAACTTAGAAATCCGCCTGCCTCTGCCTCCGGAGTGCTAGGATTAAAGGCATGCACCACCACGCCTGGCCATTTTGACTATGTTAATCCTGCCAAACCATGAGCATGGGAGATCTTTCCATCTTCTGAGATCTTCTTCAATTTCTTTCTTCAGAGACTTGAAGTTCTTGTCATGCAGATCTTTCACTTCCTTCATTAAAGTCACACCAAGGTATTTGTGACTATTGTGACTATTGTGAAGGGTGTTGTTTCCCTAATTTCTTTCTCATGCTGTTTATCTTTTGTGTAGAGAAAGGCCACTGATTTGTTTGAGTTAATTTTATATCCAGCTACTGTGATGAAGCTGTCTATCAGGTTTAGGAGTTCTCTGGTGGAATCTTTAGGTTCACTTATATATACTATCATATCATCTGCAAATAGTGATATTTTGACTTCTTCCTTTCCAATTTGTATCCCCTTGAACTCCTCTCATTGTCGAATTGCTCTGGCTAGGACTTCAAGTACTATTTTGAATAGATAGGGAGAAAGTGGGTATCCTTGTCTAGTCCCTGATTTTAGTGGGATTGCTTCCCGCTTCTCTCCATTGACTTTGATGTTGGCTACTGGTTTATTGCATATTGCTTTTATTATGTTTAGGTATGGGCCTTGAATCCCAGATCTTTCCATGACTTTTATCATGAATGGGTGCTAGATTTTGTCAAATGCTTTCTCAGCATCTAAGAAGATGATCATGTGATTTTTGTCTTTGAGTTTGTTTATATAGTGGATTACATTGATGGATTTCCGTATATTAAACCATCCCTGCATTCCTGGGATGAAGCCTACTTGGTCATGATGGATGATCATTTTGATGTGTTCTTGGAATCAGTTTGTGAGGATTTTATTGAACATTTTTGCATCAATATTCATGAGGGAAATTGGTCTCAAGTTCTCTTTCTTCGTTGGATCCTTGTGTGGTTTAGGTATCAGAGTAATTATGGCTTCGTAGAACGAAATGGGTAGAGTATCTTCTGTTTTTATTTTGTGGAATAGTTTCAGGAGAGTTGGAATTAGGTCTTCTTTGAAGGTCTGATAGAACTCTGCACTGAACCCATCTAGTCCTGGGCGTTTTTTGGTTGGGAGACTATTAATGACTGCTTCTATTTCTTTAGGGGAAATGGGACTGTTAAGATTGTTAATCTGATCCTGATTTAACTTTGGTACCTGGTATCTGTCCAGGAAATTGTCCATTTCATCCAGGTTTTCCAGTTTTGTTGAGTATAGCCTTTTGTAGTAGGATCTGATGATGTTTTGGATTTCCTCAGGATTAGTTGTTACATCTCCTTTTTCATTTCTGATTTTGTTAATTCAGATACTGTCCCTCTGCCCTCTAGTTAGTCTAGCTAAGGGTTTATCTATCTTGTTGATTTTCTCAAAGAACCAGCTCCTGGTTTGGTTGATTCTTTGACTAGATCTTTTTGTTTCCACTTGGTTGATTTCAGCTCTGAGTTTGATTATTTCCTGCCATCTACTCCTCTTGGGTGAATTTGCTTCATTTCATTCTAGAGTTTCTAGGTGTTCTGTGAGACTGCTAGTATATGCTCTCTCTAGTTTCTTTTTGGAGGCACTCAGGCCTATGAGATTTCCTCTTAGGACTGCTTTCATTGTGTCCCATAAGTTTGGGTACTTTGTGGCTTCATTTTCATTAAACTCTAAAAAGTCTTTAATTTCTTTCTTTATTTCTTCCTTGACCAAGGTACCATTGAGTAGAGTGTTGTCCAGTTTCCACATGAATGTTGGCTTTCTATTATTTATGCTGTTATTGAAGGTCATCCTGAGTCCGTGTTGATCTGTTAGGATGCATGGGATAATTTCAATATTTTTGTATCTGTTAAGGCCTGTTTTGTGACCAATTATATGGTCAATTTTGGAGGAGGTACCATGAGGTGCTGAGAAGAAGGTATATCCTTTTGTTTTAGGATAAAATGTTCTATAGATATCTGTTAAATCCATTTTTTTCATAACTTCTGTTAGTGTCCATGTGTGTCTGTTTAATTTCTGTTTCCAGGATTGGTCCATTGTTGAGAGTAGGGTGTTGAAATGTCCCACAATTATTGTGTGAGGTGCAATGTGTGCTTTGAGCTTACTAAAGTTCCTTTAATGAATGTGGCTGCTCTTACATTTATTTGGAGCATAGATATTTAGAATTGAGAGTTCATTTTGGTGGATTTTGCCTTTGGTGAGTATGAAGTGCCCCTCCTTGTCTTTTTTGATAACTTTGGTTTTGAAGTCAATTTTATTCAATATTAGAATGGCTACTCCTGCTTGTTTCTTCCTGCCATTTGCTTGGAAAATTGTTTTCCAGCCTTTTACTCTGAGGTAGTGTCTGTCTTTGTCTCTGAGGTGGGTTTCCTGTAAGCAGCAAAGTGTTGGGTCTTGTTTCTGTAGCCAGTCTGTTACTCTATGTCTTTTTATTGGGGAATTGAGTCCACTGATATTAAGAGAAATCAAAGAAAAGTTAGTGTTACTTCCTGTCATTTTTGATGTTAAAGATGGGAGTCTGTTCTTGTGGCTGTCTTCTTTTAGTTTTGTTAAAGTATTACTTTCTTCTTTTTTCTAGGGTGTAGTTTCCACCTTTGAGTTGGTGTTTTCCCGTTATTATCCTTTGAAGGTCTGGATTAGGGGAAAAATATTGTGTGAATTTAGTTTTGTCATGGAAAACTTTGGTTTCTCCATCTATGGTAATTGACAGTTTTGCTGGGTATACTAGCCTGGGCTGGCATTTGTGTTCTCTTAGTGTCTGTATAACATCTGTCCAGGATCTTTTGGCTTTCATAGTCTCTGGTGAGAAATCTGGAGTGATTATAATAGACCTTTTTCCCTTACTGCTTTCACTATTCTGTCTTTATTTAGTGCATTTGTTGTTCTTATTATTATGTGTTGGGAGGAATTTCTTTTCTGGTCCAGTCTGTTTGGAGTTCTGTAGGCTTCTTGTACGTTCATGGGCATCTCTTTCTTTAGGTATGGGCAGTTTTCTTCTATGATTTTGTTGAAGATATTTGCTGGCCCTTTAAGTTGAGAATCTTCATTTTCATCTACTCCTATTATCCGTAAGTTTGGTCTTCTCATTGTGTCCTGGATTTCTTGGATGTTTTGAGTTAGGATCTTTTTGCATTTTGCGTTTTCTTTGATTGTTGTGTCAATGAACTCTATGGAATCTTCTGCACCTGAGATTCTCTCTTCCATCTCTTGTATTCTGTTGCTGATGCTCACATCTATGGTTCCTAATTTCTTTCCTAGGGTTTCTATATCCAGATTTGTCTCTCTTTGGGTTTTCTTCAGTGTTTCTACTTCCATTTTTAGATCTTGAATGGTTTTCTCCAATTCCATTACCTGTTTGGTTGTGTTTTCATGTAGTTCTTTAAGGGATTTTTTGTGTTTCTTCTACCTGTTTAGCAGTGTTTGCCTGTAGCTCTTTAAGGGCTTCTACTTGTTTAGCAGTGTTCTCTTCTGATTCCTTGAGGGATTTTTGTATTTCCTCTTTAATGGCTTCTACCTGTTTAGCAGTGTTCTCCTGTAGTTCCTTGAAGAATTTTTGTTTTTCTTCTTTAAGGGCTCTGCCTGTTTAGCATTGTTCTCCTGTGTTTCTTTAAGTGTGTTATTAACGTCCTTCTTATAAGCTTCTACCATCATGATGAGATATGATTTAAAATCTGCGTCTTGCTTTTCAGACATGTTGGGGTATCCAGGACTCATTGCAGTGGGCGTACTGGGTTCTGATGATGCCCGTTGTTCTTGGATTCTGTTAGTGAGATTCTTATGTTTGCCTTTCGCCATCTGGAGATTTCTGATGTTAATGTCCAAGTTGTCACTGGTTTGAGCTTGATCCTTCTGTGATTCTGTTAGCCTCTGACAGCACTTCTGGTAGACCAACTCTCCCTGGACATCCAATGATCAGAGTGCTCTCTGCAGGCAAGCTCTTCTCTTGCCAGTCCGGTGTCTAGCAGTCAGGAGCTCTGACCCACTTCCTGAGTTCTAGGGTCAGAACTCTCACAGCAGGCTGCCTCTCTTCTGTATTCCCGAGGTGATCCTAATTTCCTGGGGTGTGGAGAGCACACAAATGGCCCTAGCCACCTCCTCTGGCCTCAGAGGGAAGATCTGGATATTTTATTTATTTAAATTTTAAATGTTATCCCCTTTCCAGTCTCCCCCCCCCCCAAAACCTTTATCTCATGCCACCTCCCCTTGCATCTATCCAGGTGTACCCCTACCCATCCACCCACCCACTCCTGCCTCCCTGTACTCTCATTACCCTACACTGGAGCATTGAGCCTTCATGCGACCAAGGGCCTTTTCTCCTATTGATTCCCAACAAGGCCATCCTCTGCTACACATGTGGCTAGAGCCATGGATCCGTCCATGTGTACTACTTGGTTGGTGCTTTAGATCCTGGGAGCTTTGGTTAGTTGATATTGTTGTTCTTCCTATGGGTTTGCAAACTCCTTCAGCTCCTTCAGTCTTTTCTCTAACTCCTCCATTGGGAACACTGGTTGACTTCAAGCATCTGTCTCTGTATATGTCAGAATCTGGGAGAGCCTCTCAGAAGACAGCTCCTGTCAGCATGGACTTCTTCGGAGCCACAATAGGATTTTTGTTTGGTGACTATACATGGGATGGATTCCCAGGTAGGGCAGTCTCAGGATGTCCATTTCTTCAGTTTCTGCTCCACACTCTGTCTCCTTATTTGCTCCTGTGAGTATATTGTTACGTCCTCTAAGAAAGACCAAAGCAACCACACTTTGGTCTTCCTTCTTCTTGAGCTCCATGTGGTCTGTGAATTGTATCTTGGATATTCTGAGCTTTTGAGCTAATATCCACTTACCAGTTAGTGAATAGCATGTATGATTTTTGTGATTCGTTTAGCTCACTCAGGGTGATATTTTCTAGTCCCATCCATTAGCCTAAGAATTACATGAAGTCATTGATTTTTTTTGTTTGTTTGTTTTTGGGTTTTTTTGTTTGTTTGTTTCTTTTGCTTTTTGGTTTTTAAAGACAGGGTTTCTCTGTATAGCCCTGGCTGTCCTGAAACTCATTTTGTAGACCAGGCTGGCCTCGAAATCAGAAATCTGCCTGCCTCTGCCTCCCAAATGCTGGTATTAAAGGCATGTACCACCACGCCCGGGTAATCATTGTTTGTAAGAGCTGAGTAGTAGTCCATTGTGTAAATATACAATTTCTGTATCCATTCCTCTGTTGAAGCACATCTGGGTTCTTTCCAGATTCTGAATATTATAAATAAGGCTGCTGTGAATATAGTGGAGCATGTGTCCTTGTTATATTTTGGAGCATCTTTTGAGCATCTTTTGTGTATATGCACAGGAGTGGTATAGCTCGGTCCTCAGGTAATACTTTGTGGAATTTCTTAAGAACCACCAGAGTGGTTGTACCAGCTTGCAATCCCACCAGCAATGGAGGAGTGTTCCTCTTTCTCCATGTCCTCACCAGCATCTGCTGTCACCTGAGTTTTTTATCTTAGCCATTCTGACTGGTGTGAGGTAGAATCTCAGGGTTGGTTTGATTTGCATTTCCCTGATGACTAAGGATGATGAACATTTTTTAAGTGCTTCTCAACCATTTGAGATTCTTCAGTTGAAAATTCTTTTTTTAGCTCTGTATCCTGTTTTTTAATAGGGTTATTTGATTGTCTTGGGTCTAACTTCTTAAGTTCTTTGTATATATTGGATATTATCCCTCTATCAGATGCAGGATTGGTAAAGATCTTTTCCCAGTCCGTTGGTTGCCATTTTGTACTATTGACACTGTCCTTAGTCTTACAGAAGCTTTCCAATTTCATGAGGTCCCATTTTAAAATCTTGATCTTTTTTTTTTAAAGATTTATTTTATTTTATTATATGTAAGTACACTGTAGCTGTCCTCAGACACTCCAGAAGAGGGAGCCAGATCTCGTTACGGATGGTTGTGAGCCACCATGTGGTTGCTGGGATTTGAACTTATCACCTTTGGAAGAGCAGTCGGGTGCTCTTACCCACTGAGCCATCTCACCAGCCCTAAATTCTTGATCTTAGAGCATAAATCATTGGTGTTTTTTTCAGGAACATTTCACCCGTTCCCATGTATTCGAGGCTCTTCCCCACTTTCTCTTCTATCATTTTCAGTGTATGTCTGTGTGTGTGTGTGTGTGTGTGTGTGTGTGTGTGTGTGTGTGTGGCAGTCCTTCATCCCCTTAGACTTGCTTGAGCTTTGTATAACTCTTTGTTGTACAAAGAATGGATCAATTTGCATTCTTCTATATGCTAACCACCAGTTGGACCAGCACCATTTGTTGAAAGTGCTGTCTTTTTTTCCAGTGGATAGTTTTAGTTCTTTTGTCAAAGATCAAGTGACCATAGGTGTGTGGGTTCATTTCTGGGTCTTCAGTTGTATTCCATTGGTCTTCCTGCCTGTCTCTGTATCAATACCATGCCGTTTTAAATCACTATTGCTTTGTAGTACAGCTTGAGGTCAGGGATGCTGATTCCTCCAGAATTTCTTTTATTGTTGAGAATAGTTTTCAATGTCCTAGGTTTTATGTTATTCCAAATGAATTTGAGAATTGCTCTTTCTAACTCTATCAAGAATTGAATTGGAATTTTGATGGGGATTGAGTTGAATCTGTATATTGCTTTTGGCAAAATTGCTATTTTTACTATATTAATCCTGCCAATTGATGAGAATGGGAGATCTTTCCATCTTCTGAGATCTTTGATTTCTTTCTTCAGAGAGTTGTAGTTGTCATATAGAACTTTCACTTGCTCGGTTAGAGTCACACTATGGTATTTTATATTATTTGTGATTATTGTGAAGGGTGTTGTTTCCCTAATTTCTTTCTTAGCCTGTTTATCCTTAGATCAACATATTCTTAGTAGAGGAACGGTACTGTTTTGTTTTAGTTAATTTTTTTTTTCTGAGACAGGATTTTTCTGTATAGCTCTGGCTGTCCTGGCACTCATTCTGTAGGCCAGGATGTCTTCAAGCTCAGAAATCCACCTGCCTCTGCCTCCTGAATGCTGGGATTAAAAGTGTGCACCAACATTGCCCTGCCTATGTTTTAGTTAATTTTATATCCAGCCACTTTGCTGAAGTTGTTTCTCAGGTTTAGGAGTTTTCTGGTGCAATGTTTGAGGTCACTTATGTATACTATCATATCATATGCAAATAGTGATAGTTTTACTTCTTTTTTCCAATTTGTATTCCTTTGACTTTCTTATGTTGTCTAATTGTTCTAGCTAGAACTTCAAGAAGTATATTATATAGATAGGGAGACAGTGGACAGACTTGTCTAATTCCTGACAAGGATTTTTCTTTATCGGTTATCTTTCATTCAGTTTTGAAACGTGTGCATCTCCTCACTTTGGTGCAGACTTACATCCAATCATCATCAATCATAGGAAACAAAATGGTATCTAAGTGATCCTAAAAGACACCCTTATCATCAGAAAATGAGATACTTTTAGCAGTAAAAACTATTTCATCCAGTTTTGAATCAATAAAATGCTTTAAGGAAATCTCTCCAATTACAATTCTCCTCTACCCTCAATACAATATCTATAATTGTCAAAGGACAGAACCAGAGTGCACGGGGTATGTGCTGGCCAGTGATTTCTTTGATTTTCATTTTGACTATAGTCCCGTGGGGTTTTTTTCAAAGGACTATTGTATGTATAGGCCTATCTTTGTGTCTTCTTTATATTATGTTATTAGTTCCTTGGGTTTTTGTTGTTGGGTCCACTGGTTCTGGCCCTGTTCAGTCTAGTCACACTTGCTCAGCCCCACTTGCTGGTGATGTATCTGGAAAGGCCCTTTTACTGAGGGTGAAAATATCCCTATATAAGTAGTCCTTGTGCCCTGATATAGCTGTCTCGTGTGAGGCTATGCCAGTGCCTGGCAAACACAGGAGTGGATGCTCACAGTCAGCTAAGATGGAACACAGGGTTCCCAAGGGAGGAGCTAGAGAAAGTACCCAAGGAGCTGAAGGGGTCTCCAACCCTATAGGTGGAAGAATAACATGAACTAACTAGTACCCCCAGAGCTCATGTCTCTAGCTGCATATGTAGCAGAAGATGGCCTAGTTGGCCATCATTAGGAAGAAAGGCCCCTTGGTATTGCAAACTTTATATGCCCCAGTACAGGGGAACGCCAGGGCTAAGATGTGGGAGTGGGTGGGTTGGGGAGCAGGGCGGGGAATGGGGGAGGGTTTAGGGGACTTTCGGGATAAGATTTGAAATGTAAATGAAGAAAATATCTAATAAAAATTGAAAAAAAAACCACAAAATAACATAATACCTGACAGGAAAAAAAAAAGTAGTCCTTGTTTGGATTATATAGATAACTGAGCATGAGACAGTGACCAAACCAGAGAGAAATCCAGATATCAATTTTTGTTTTTTGGTTTTTTGGGATAGGCTTTCTCTGTATAGCTCTGGCTGTCCTGGGTGTCCTGGTCTCACTTTGTAGACCAGGCTGACCTCAAACTCAGAAATCCACCTGCCTTTGCCTCCCGAGTGTTGCACATGCCTGGCCAGATAACAATTTTTGCCCATGATCTTTGTTCCTTCATTTCATAGCTTGAGTTTCTATTCTGAGCTTCCAACGTGATAAACTGTATTCTGACAGAATCAACCAAATAAACCCATTCGTTACATGAGAAGTTTTTGGAGAATTTAAAGTTAGAGGATTTAATCACAATAGCAGAGATTCAAATTAGGACAAAAATGTCACTTAAAAGTCATCTTGTTGATGGACAGAACTCGTGAATTTGTCTTTTGATGAATGTGGAAGAAATCAGGACTTAGGTAGCCAAAAATCTTACACAGAGGTTTTTGTTTTGTTTTGTCTTGTTTTCTTTTGTTTTGTTTTGTTTTTTGTTTGTTTGCTTTTGTTTTTGTATGACCTGGATGATTGGAGTTTCCAGAGGCCAGCCCTGGTGGGGGTTCTTCTTTCTTGTTGGTTCTTCTTGAGGCAGTGGAGGGGCAAGAGCATCTGCAGGGTTAAGACTTTCTCTTACAAGATATTTTGGCTTGCTGTACACAAAAAAGTTTACTTGTCCAATTCTAAGTTACTATGCCACTGTAGCTAACCTGCCATTGTGATCCTCTGAGGCCAGAAACTGCAGTTTCTGGCCCTTAGCACCTCTCTCTCAAGCCACAAAGGATTAAGTAAAACTGCTGCTGGGCTCTAACTTTCACCCTGCTAGTCGCAGGAAGAGAAGACACTTAGAGAAGTGATTATAGAATTTATTACTAAGTTATAAAAGTTTCTTGTGAAAGCTATCTAAGGGGAAAAGTGGAAAGATCCTAAGCAGGGAAAGGGAAAAGATTTCTACTCTAAATGGGGAAAGGCAAAAAATTCTTCTCTATCTTCTGAATATCCTTATCTCTTTATCCTCGGTATTTACACATCTTTCAGAATACATGATCACACGTTACAAAGTTCATCACAAGTTCATACAAAAAATCAAATCAAAAATTGTAATGAATAGAAGTTTACAATAGTGAATGTTTACATGCACACCATTAGGAATAATGAGCTGGCCAAACATTCATCATCTGTCTCAGCTCCACAGGTTCACTGAAGGTTTAAAATCATAACTAAATCATTAGTGAAGGTTTGTATAGATAAACCCACTCTATATTTTATCTTCTGTCCTAAAGCTATAATAAATCATTAGTTCCCTTTTTACAACCTTCGGTTAATTGTTTTACAACCTCTTGGAATGTGCTCTGAGTTGGAGAAAGTCTGGTTACTATCTAAGAGAAATTAACTAGTGACATTTGGTAGACTGGCAGAGTTCTCATTGCAGCTTTGACTATCAAAAAAGGACCTAATAGTAGTCGCATTATAAAGGATCTTAATAATCGCCTATACAATTTTTTTGTTTTGTTTTTTTTGTTTTGTTTTTTTTGTTTTCCTTTTCAAGACAGGGTTCCTCTGTAGCCTTGGTTATCCTGGAACTCACTCTGTAGACCAGGCTCACCTTGAATGCAGAAATCCACCTGCCTTTGCCTCCCAAGTGTTGGTATTAAAGGCGTGCGCCATCACACCTGGCACAGATATAATTTTAGGAATTCTTTTTTTTTTTTAAGATTTATTTATTTTATGTATATGGGTACACTATAGCTGTCTTCAGACACCCCAGAAACAGGCATCGGATACCATTACAGATGGTTGTGAGCCACCATGTGGTTGCTGGGAATTGAACTCAGGACCTCTGGAAGAGCAGTCAGTGCTCTTAACCACTGAGCCATCTCTCCAGCCCCCAATTTTAGGAATTCTTATAGGATCATCATTAAGACTTAAGTCATCAGTTTGTCTATATAGCATCTCTACAATATAGTGATACAACTTCATGGATCTGTATAGATCCTCTCCAAAGGGGTGTGCAACTACTTGGCGATAGTTATATATGCTTAATAATAACAGGAAAAGCATATTAATAGTAGCAATCTTTGCTAAAATGAGTCCCTCACAGCCTTGCTTAATAAAGGTGCACCTGTTGCAGTCTATATAATAATCTGAAGTAGGCCACTTCAGGATGATCACCTGCTAGTTATTAGCTTGTCCCATTATGGCTACTGACAGGAATATTAATTGTAATAAAGCTAGAGGAATTTAAAGTCAAACTATTTCAGTGCAAAATAGACTTTAGGAAAAATTAAGCTAGAGGTCATTTGTGTGATATTTTGGCCCCAAATTTTTCTTTTTCTGCCCATGCCCTGAGAAATTGAGTAAGGCAGAATGGGCTGGTTTTGTAGATGAAATATTCAGTCTGTTGGGTGGTTATTATGAGGGGCTCATTCACAAATAGAGTGAAAAAAGCAACTAGTGGGGCAAAAACAAATACAAAGTCTGTGGTTCGTGGAGAAAAACAGCACTAGGTAGTTTCAATGGCAGTCAAGTGCTGAAACAGAGAGGGGTTTCCAAGGAGGTTATAACCATTAAAGAGATGGTTCTAGCTCTCCATTGCAAGCATAAGAAGGTGCCCAAAAAGTCACACTATCCCCCTAAGACTTCAATTAATGTAATGAGTAGGCAAAGTGATTCAGAGTCCTAGGTAGCAACTTTATAGAAAACCTGTTGCATCTGTGGTCCAAGCATTGCAGGATCCATCACAACTTCAAGAAAACTTGGCAGGATTACTTATGTTGTATTTGTTCTGGAAACAAGAAAGATGAGAAATGTAATGTCATGAATTCATAGTGTGTTCTTTTAGTTGCTAATTTATTCCAACCATCTATGTTTGACAGAATCAGAGTTACACTGATGAGACTGTAAGAGTTCACTGCATGAAACTGTGAGGTTGAATCTTGAGTTGCATGTGGAGACCACAAGATGCTGATCTATCTACATGATGATACATCTCTCATGGACAGCTGTGTGTAGGGAGTGGAAGTAACCAAAGAGGAAGATTTATGATAAGTTGAAAGAGTAGGGCCATCTAAGTACTTTGAACCTGAAGTTGCATGAGTCTGAGACACAACTAAAGGATTGGGTGTTTGTCCTGCTGGGGTTCTGTCTTGCTTTGGTTTAATCTTCTCTCAACATGTATCTATTTCTTTCTATTGGAATGGGAATAGGTGTTCTGTGCCACTGTAGGTCTAAAGATTGAAGTTGTTTTCTGATTTTACAAGATGTTTCAGTCAAGAGATTGCCTTGAGTGTCAAAAGAGACTTTGGACATTTGAACAGGGTACAAGTTGTTGCACAATATGGGAATCACTAAAGTTAGACTACAAGCATTTTCATCATGGAATGACCATGAATTTATAGTGACTAGAGTCAGAATGCAGTAATTGTATGAAAAATTCTCCCTATCTGAGATGATGTCTTTGAACACTCATTTGTATTTAATAACTATTTGCTGAGAGGTCACTGAAGCTTGTGTAAGAGGAAACTAGATGAAATTCCTTATTGAGGATAGGATTGGAGTGTCCATAGATCTGCTTCCTATTCTTTGTGTCTACTGTTTTGTGGTTGAAATTGACCATTCAGCTTCTTTCTCATGCTGTCATCATTATAAACTCTATCCCTAAATCAAATACAATAACGTTGAAGCAATTCCTTTTCCATTCTATACAATTTTTTTTATATCCTAAGGTTTTCTAGTTTTAATTTTCTGGTTTTTGTTTTTGAAGACTGGGTTTCATTGTGAGATCCTGGATGTCCTATAATGTCAACTAAAATGGACCTAAGTTTAGAGATCCATCTATCTGGTTCTTTTGGGCTAGAATTATATGTGGGTCAACATGCCTGGCTTTTTTGTTTTATGGGCGTGGAATGTGGTTTTTTTTTTTTTTTGCATATGACAAGAATGTGCTGTTTTATGCTTTACTCACATCTTTTTTTTTTTTAAGATTTATTATATTTATAGAGTACACTGTCGCTGTCTTCAGACACAGCAGAACAGGACATCAGATCCCATTACAGATATTTGTGAACCACCATGTAGTTGCTGGGAATTGAACTCAGGACCTCCGGAAGAGCAGTCAGTGCTGTACAATTGAGCCATCTCTCTAGCTTACTTCAGTCACATCTTGAATAATGAAATTTGCCAGAGAGTATTATTCTAATTCCCATGATGAAATGTATTCATGATATTAATACTGCCTGATCCTTCTGATTCATTTGATTTTAAGAGTGAGATGTTCTTCCTACATGTTTTTGTTTGTAAAATTTTGAATGTATTTGCACCTCTGTGTGCCTGGTCCTCACAATACTCAAAAGATGGCTCTGGAACTCCTGAACTTAGAGTAAGGAATAGTTCTGAGTACTGGCAATTGAGTCCTTCTATATCTAAGAGCAACAAGAGCTATAATAAAACACTGAGCCATCTCTCCTGCACTGTTGTTTATTTATGATCAACATTTACATGTTTTCATTTGTTCATTATTACTTTAAACATCTATTGCCTTTAAGTAAGGTCTTATTAATGTTAGAGTTTAACCTGGGGAATATCAGGTTCCTAGAATATGAATACAGTACTATAGTGAATGTGTAATTCTTTGTAAGAAGTTCAGTAAAACCTCTTGAGTTTCTCTCTATCTTTCTTGTTTGTTGGTTGGTTCGTTGGCTTTTGTTCTTTTTCTTTCTTTTCTTTTTTTTGTTGTTGAGTTTTTTGTTTGTTTTGTGGTTTCTGGTGTTTGGTGTTTTTTTGTTTGTTTGTTTTGTTTTGGGGGGTTGGGTTTTTGATTTTTTGATGATTTTTTCAGCAGACACAGGGTTCAAATAGCTACTGCTGGCTTTCTTGCAACTTGTTTAATAGGCCAGGCTGACATCCAAGTCATTGAAATATACCTGCCTCTATTTGGCGAGTGTTGCAGTTAAAGGCATGAACAATTACACCCAGCTTGTTCATATTTTTTTTATAATTGTCTATATTGATTTCTCAGTGGTGCTAACGTGCATTTCTTTCTCTCTCTCCCTTCCTCCCTCTCTCCCTCTCTCTCTCTGTCCCTCTCTCTCTGTTTCTGTCTGTCAGTCTGTCTGTCTGTCTATCTGTATATCTGTCTGTGTCTCTGTCTCTGTTAAGTGGCATTGTGTTTGTTAGGCTATTTGCTGTTCAAAGGACACAGTAATGGCAGGCGAACCTCTTAATTTGGTTTTCTTCTAAAATGATTTCATGATTATAGCAGGATTTCTCTATCATGGACTAAGTGTGCAAATCACCAAAATTATATGAATGTATTGTCAATGAAGTATTCCTTATAGTGTTATCACTATCATGCTTTGTGTTGAACACATGTATGTGATATTTTAGGATGCATTGACCTATGATGATGTGTATATACACTTCACTTTGGAAGAATGGTCCTTGCTGGATCCATCTCAGAGGAGACTTTACAAAGATGTGATGCTGGACACCCACAGGAACCTCATTGCTATAGGTAAACCTGAATTTTCCTCTGAGTTTTAAAATAAGTGGGAGGGGGGTACAGCTGTTTCTTGATTATTGATGCTCTTCTGTCATCTTGAATAAGAATAAGGAAGAACAAGTTGAATAAAGCAGGCATGTTCTAAGGTTCACTGTAGATAATGGCTTACTGACTATTTTCCAATATATCATACATATTCTGGTACTACATTTTAGGATATAATTGGGAAGACCATGATATTGAAGAACGTTGTCAAAGTGGTAGAAGACATGGAAGGTAATTTTTGTGTGTGTGTGAAACCTGATTCAAATGTGCTTTTGAAGAAAATTTGCTATGTTTAGTGAGAGAGGAAGTTTATGAGAGTTAAGAATGTTGTTGTAGAGAAACCTTAGTCCGTACCCTACACTTTATGTCTATGGAGGAACAAAAAGTCAAGCTGTGAGAATAGAAGGTCAAGTCCCTTTATTTGTTATTCTTTTAATAGGTATATCATATGGAATAATGGATAGAGGCTATATTACCATAGGGATATTGAAAGAAGCAGAGTAACTTTTTTTTGTGGAACTATTTGATGATATATGGTAGTCCCGACTTTGAGGAGACTTTCAGAATGTGGTACAAGTTTGTAATCACTTAGTTTTTCAACTTCATTTGGAACAAAACCAAAAACATATACTGCAGAAAATTGCTATGAGCATTAGGAATATGGAAATTCTGTTTGTCCTTCACTTTTCCAATGTTGTATGACTCACAGAGTAAGAAAATTTATGAATGTAGAGTGGTAAATCTGTGAATTCTTACAGTTTTTTTCAAATATCTGAAAAACTTAATGTAGAAAAAGTCTAGTATAAATGTGAGCCATGTAATAAATGCCCTAACCATCACAAGTATCTCTAATGATGTAAAACAAGCCACAATGAAGGGGAACACCAAGACTGAGAACAAAGTGATAAGACCTTAAGATCTGATTCTACTTTACAATTAGACCAGATTATAAAATTAATTTATACACATAAAAAAGATTCACCCCTTCCGGTGCGCCCTGCACCAGCTCAGGGCTTGGGCGCAGGCACTGTGCACTCTCCCCAAGGCCCCTTTGGAACTCCCCAGGCTATCTTGGGCACACAGGTGAGCAGGGGAACATAGCATCTGTTTCGGCCCAATCATGTGGGACTTGAGACACCAGCTGGGAGATTGATAATGGCCCAAGGCAGGACAGCCGCTCCCTTCTGGTCTGCACCAACACCAGCTCTCCTTGGGCAGAGATGGCAGGAGGCAAGCCTAAGAACAGAAGCAACAGAATCCAAGGTTACTTGGCATCACCAGATCCAAACTCACCCACCACATCAAGTCCTAGATACAACAGCACACCGGAAAAGCAGGACATGGATATAAAGTCATTCCTCATGATGATGATGGAGGACTATAAGAAGGAAATACAGGAAAACACAGATAAACAACTTAGAGAGTTACAGGAAAACCATACCAAACAGATGATGGAATTGATCAGGGCCATCAAGGACCTAAAAATGGAGGTAGAAACAATTAAGAAAAACCAAAAGGAGATAACCCTGGAGATAGAAAGCATAGGAAAAAAATCCGGAACCATAGATATGAGCATCAGCAACAGAATACAAGAGATAGAAGAGAGAATCTCAGGCACAGAAGATTCTATAGGGAGCATAGACATGACAATCAAAGAAAATGCTAAATGCAAAAAGATCCTAACGCAAAATATCCAGGAAATCCAGGACACAATGAGAAGACCATTCTTAAGGATAATAGGTGTAGATGAGAAGGAAGACTCTCAAACTAAAGGGCCAGCAAATATCTTCAAGGAAATTATAGAAGGAAACTTTCCATACCTAAAGAATGAGATGCCCATAAACATACAAGAAGCCTACAGAACTCCCAATAGGCTGGACCAGAAAAGAAATTCCTCCCCACACATAATAATCAGAACAACAAACGTGCTAAATAAAGACAGAATATTAAAAGCTGTAAGGGGAAAAGGTCAAGTAACATATAAAGGAAGGCCTATTAGAATTACTCCAGACTTCTCACCAGAGACTATGAAAGCAAGAAGATCATGGAAAGAGATTATATAGACACTAAGAGAACACAAATACCAGCCCAGGCTACTGTATCCAGCAAAATTCTCATTTACCATAGACGGAGAAACCAAAGTATTCCATGACAAATTCAAATTCACACAATATTTTTCCACGAATCCAGCTCTTCAAAGGATAATAAGATAAAAACACCAATACAAGGATGGAAACTCTGCCCTAGAAAAAGCAAGAAAGTAATCCTTCAACAAACCTAAAAGAAGACTGCCACAAGAACAGAATCCCAACTCTAAAAACAAAAATGACAGGAAGCAACAATTACTGTTCCTGAATATGTCTTAATATTAATGGACTCAATTCCCCGATAAAATGACATAGACTATCAGACTGGCTACACAAACAGGACTCAACGTTTTGCTGCTTACAAGAAACACACCTCAGGAAAAAAGACAGACACTACTTCAGAGTGAAAGGCTGGAAAACAATTTTCCAAGCAAACGGTCCGAAGCTGGGGTAGCCATTCTAATATCGAATAAAATTCAACCCAAAATTATCAAAAAGACAAAGAGGGGCACTTCATACGCATCAAAGGCAAAATCTGCCAAGAGGAACTCTCAATTCTGAATATCTATGCTCCAAATGCAAGGGCAGACACTTTCATTAAAGAAACTTCAGTAAAGCTCAAAATACACATTGCATCTCACACAATAATAGTAGGAGAATTCAACACCCCACTATCATCAATGGACAGATCCTGGAAACAGAAACTAAACAGAGACTCAGTCAAACTAACAGAGGCTATGAAACAAATGGACTTAACAAATATCTACAGAATACTTCATCCTAAAACAAAAGGATATACCTTTTTCTCAGCACCTCATGGCACCTTCTCCAAAATTGACCAAATAATTGGCCACAAAACAGCCCTCAACAGATTCAAAAATATTGAAATTGTCCCATGCATCCTATCAGATCACCATGGACTAAGGCTGTTCTTCAATAACAACATAAGAAGCAGAACACCATCATTCATTTGGAAACTGAACAACATTCTACTCACTGATACCTTGGTCAAGGAAGAAAGAAAGAAAGAAATTAAAGACTTTCTAGAGTTTAATGAAAATGAAGCCACAACATACCCAAACTTATGGGACACAATGAAAGCATTCCTGAGAGGTAAACTCATAGCTCTGAGTTCCTACAAAAAAAAAAAAATGGAGAGAGCATACACTAGTAGCTTGGCAGCACATCTGCAAGCTCTAGAACAAATGGAAGCAGATTCACCTAAGAGGAGTAGAGGGCAGGAAATAATCAAACTCAGGGGTGAAATCAACCATGTGGAAACAAAAAGAACTATCCAAAGAATCAATCAAACCAGGAGCTGGTTCTTTGAAAAAGTCAACAAGATAGACAAACCCTTGGCCAGACTCACTAGAGGGCACAGGGATAGCATCCGAATTAAAATCAGAAATGAAAAGGGAGACATAACAACAGATCCTGAGGAAATTCAAGACACTATCAGATCCTTCTACAAAAGGTTTTATTCAAAAAAATTGGAAAATCTAGAGGAGTTGGATAACTTTCTAGACAGATACAGAATTCCAAAGTTAAACCAGGATCAGATTAATGACCTAAACAGCCCTATATCTCCTAAAGAAATAGAAGCAGTCATTAATAGTCTCCCAACCAAAAAAAGCCCAGGACCAGATGGGTTTAGTGCAGAGTTCTATCAGACCTTCAAAGAAGACCTAATTCCAGTTCTTCTCAAACTATTCAACAAAATACAATCTGAAGGTACATTACCCAATTCATTCTATGAAGCCACAATTACTCTGATACCTAAACCACATAAAGACACAACAAAGATAGAGAACTTCAGACCAGTTTCCCTCATGAATATCGATGTAAAAATACTCAACAAAATTCTCGTCAACCGAATCCAAGAACACATCAAAACGATCATCCATCATGACCAAGTAGGCTTCATCCCAGGAATGCAGGGATGGTTTAATATACGGAAATCCATCAATGTAATACACTATATAAAAAAACTCAAAGATAAAAACCACATGATCATCTCCTTAGATGCTGAGAAAGCATTTGACAAAATCCAACACCCATTCATGATAAAGGTCTTGGAAAGATCAGGAATTCAAGGTCCATACCTAAACATGATAAAAGCAATCTACAGCAAACCAGTGGCCAATATCAAACTAAATGTAGAGAAAGTGGAAGCAATCCCACTAAAATCAGGGACTAGACAAGGCTGCCCACTTTCTCCCTACCTATTCAATATAGTACTTGAAGTCCTAGCCAGAACAATTTGACAACAAAAGGAGGTCAAGGGGATCCAAATTGGAAAGGAAGAAGTCAAATTATCGCTATTTGCAGATGATATAATAGTATATATAAGTGACCCCAAAAACTCCACCAGAGAACTCCTAAACCTGATAAACAGCTTCAGTTCAGTAGCTGGATATAGAATTAACTCAAACAAATCGATGGCCTTTCTCTATACAAAGGATAAATGGGCTGAGAAAGAGATCAGGGAAACATCACCCTTCACAATAGTCACTAACAGTATAAAATATCTTGGTGTGACTCTTACGAAGGAAGTGAAAGATTTGTATGAGAAGAACTTGAAGTCTCTGAAGAAAGAAATTGAGGAAGATCTCAGAAGATGGAAGTATCTCCCATGCTCATGGATTGGCAGAATCAATATAGTAAAAATGGCTATCGTGCCTAAAGCTGTCTACAGATTCAATGCAATCCCCATCAAAATTCCAACTAAATTCTTCACGGATCTAGAAAAGACAATTAGCAAGTTCATCTGGAATAACAAAAAACCTAGACTAGCAAAAACTCTTCTCAACAATAAAAGAACCTCCGGTGGAATTCCCATGCCTGACCTCAAGCTGTACTACAGAGCAATCGTAACAAAAACTGCATGGTACTGGTACAGCAACAGACAGGTAGATCAATGGAATAGGATCGAAGACCCAGAGATGAATCCACACACCTATGGTCACCTGATCTTTGACCATGGAGCTAAAACTATCCAGTGGAAAAAAGCTTTTTCAACAAATGGTGCTGGCACAACTGGCAGCTATCATGTAGAAGACTAGGAATTGATCCATTCTTATTTCCTTGTACTAAGGTCAAGTCTAAGTGGATTAAGAATCTCCACATAAAACCAGAGACACTGAAACTTATAGAGGAGAAAGTGGGGAAAGGCCTCGAAGATATGGGCACTGGGGAAAAATTCCTGAACAAAACAGCAAAGGCTTGTGCTGTAAGATCAAGAAATGACAAATGGGACCTCATAAAGTTGCAAAGCTTCTGTAAGACAAAAGATACTGTCAGCAAGACAAAAGGGCCACCAAGAGATTGGGAAAGCATCTTTACCAATCCTAAATCAGATAGGGGACTTATATCCAATATATACAAAGAACTCAAGAAGGTGGACACCAGAAAATCAAATATCCCCATTAAAAAGTGAGGCACAGAGTTAAACAAAGAATTGTCAACTGAGGAATACTGAATGGCTGAGAAGCACATGAAAAAAAGTTCAACATCCTTAATCATTGGGGAAATGCAAATCAAAGCAACCCTGAGATTCCACCTCACACCAGTAAAAATGGCTAAGATTAAAAATTCAGGTGACAACAGATGCTGGCGTGTATGTAGAGAAAGGGGAACACTCCTCCATTGTTGGTGGGAATGCAAGCTTGTTCAACCACTCTGGAATTCAGTCTGGCAATTCCTCAGAAAATTGGACATAGTACTACTGCAAGATCCTGGAATACTTCTACTGGGTATATATCCAGAAGATGTTCCATCTGGTAATAAGGACACATGTTCCACTATGTTCATAGCAGCCTTATTCATAATAGCCAGAAGCTGGAAAGAACCAATATGTCCCTCAGCAGAGGAATGGAACAAAAAATTTGGTACATTTAAACAATGGAGTACTATTCAGCTATTAAAAACAATGAATATATGAAATTCCTAGGCAAATGGATGGATCTGGAGGGCATCATCCTGAGTGAGGTAACCCAAGCACAAAAGAATTCACATAACATGTACTCACTGATATATGGATATTAGCCCAGAAACCTAGACTAACTAAGATACAATTTACTAAACCCATGAAACTTAAGAAGAAGGAAGATCAAAATGTGGACACATTGCCCCTTCCTAGAATTAAGAACAAAGCACACATTGAAGGAGTTACAGAGATCTTGTATGGAGCTGAAACAAAAGAATGGACCAACCAGTGACTGCGGCTGCCAGGGATCCATCCCATAATTAGCCACCAAACATAAACACTATTGCATATGCCAGCAAGATATGGCTGAAAGAGCCCTGATATAGCTGTCTCGTTGAGGCTATACCAGTGCTTGGCAAACATGGAAGTGCATGCTCACAGTCAGCTATTAGATGGAACACAGGCTTCTCAAGGGAGGAGCTTGAGAAAGTACCCAAGGAGCTGAAGGGGTCTTCAACCCTATAGGTGGAAGAATAACATGAACTAACTAGTACCCCCTGAGCTCATGTGTCTAGCTGCATATATAGAAGAAGATGGCCTAGTTGGCCATCATTGGGAAGAGAGGCCCCTTCGTCATACAGACTTTATATGCCCCAGTACAGGGGAACGCCAGGGCCAAGATGTTGGAGTGGGTGGGTAGGGGGAGCAGGGCGGGGATGGGGGAGGGTATAGGGAACTTTCTGGATTACACTTGAAATGTAAATGAAGAAAATATCTAATAAAAATTGAAAAAAAAAGATTCATCAGTATAATGAAGGTGATAAAACTTTTACATGTTTCAATTATCATTGCAGGCACAAAAGCAGTCATACAGGAGAGAAACAATGTGAATATACCCAATATGATAAAGTCTTCACATATCACCGTCATCTTCACAAGCATGAAGAAATTCAAACTCAAGAGAAACCCTCTGAAGGCTTTCAACATATTGAAGCCCTTGCATGTCATAGTAGTCTTCAAATACATAAAAGAACAGCTACTGGAAAGAAACCCTACAAATGTAATCAATGTGATAAAGCCTTTTCAGCACCCAGTAAACTTCAAGTACATGAGAGAACACATACTGGGGAGAAACCCTATGAATGTGAGCAATGTGGTAAACCCTTTGCATATCAGTCTGGTTTGGTCTTGCATAAAAGAACACATTCTAGAGAGAAACCCTATGAATGTGATCAATGTGGTAAAGAATTTGCTTATCAATATGCTTTGGTCTTGCATAAAAGAACACATACTGGAGAGAAACCCTATGAATGTGATCATTGTGGTAAAACCTTTGCCCATCAATCTACTTTGGTCGTGCATAAAAGAACACATACTGGAGAGAAACCTTATGAATGTAATCAGTGTGGAAAAGCCTTTCCACAAAGAAGTCATCTCCGAACACATAAAGTAATACATACTGGAGAGAAACCCTACAAATGTGATCAATGTGATAAAGCCTATTCACAACAGAGTCATCTCCGAATACATGAAAGAACACATACTGGAGAGAAACCTTATAAATGTAATCAGTGTGATAAATCATTTGTATCTCACACGCATCTTCAAATTCATGAAAGAATTCATACTGGAGAGAAACCTTACAAATGTAATCAATGTGATAAAGCCTTTTCACAACAGTGTAGTCTCCAAATGCATACAAGAACACATACTGGAGAGAAACCCTACAAATGCAATCAATGTGATAAAGCCTTTGCACAAAGAAGTACTCTCCAAATGCATACAAGAACACATACTAGAGAGAAACCCAATGAATGTTAATAAAAACTGTAGGTAAGCCTTTAGATGCCTCTACACCATTGTTACAGGAATGAATGATTACACAAGAAAAATATTCGTGAGCAAATATTTGTTTAATTTTAATTATGTGATGTCAGTGTATTTTTATATGGCTTTGTGCATATACATGATGGTTCCAAAAACACTTTGGGATATCCTGAAGCAGGAAGTACAGGAAGTCATTAAAAAAAAAACAACCCTGATCCTTATTCATAGAAAGAAACCTGTCTTAAATGTTTGTTTGACCATGTATCTAGCCCTGTAAATATTTGAAAGCATTTATCTATTATGTTGAGATGTGGTAATAAGAAAAACATTCATACATGAAAAAAATCCTGTTCCTACAAACAATTTGGTAAACTTTTGACATCATATTTAATCACCAGAAAAATTATTGCTGTACATCTTTTTCAAAATAGCCTTGAAGCAAGTAAATAATTCACAATGTTCATACATGTCTGATGGTTCTCATCTCCACATGTAGTTTATATTTTGACAATTGTGAAGTTGGTATTGAAGTGTGCTGTATGTGAGACAAATCCCTTTATTAAAGCTTATTTGATGATTCTTAAATTACTTCTGTGGCTACTGTTGTTTTCTCTTGTGTGTTTTCTTGGTAGCAGATGTCTTTTCGCTCCAATGTATATAATGTCTGTCAACTAAGGTTCAGTGTCTAAAAATTTGACTGTAAGTAATCATACATTTTGGTTTTTTTTTCTTTTTTTATTAGATATTTTCTTAATTTACATTTCAAATGCTATCCCGAAAGTACCCTCTACCCTACCCCTGCCCTGCTGCCCTACCCACCCACTCCCACTTCTTGGCCCTGGTGTTCCCCTGTATTGGGGTATATAAAGTTTGAAATCCCAAGGGGCCTCTCTTCCCAATGATGGCCGACTAGGCCATCTTCTGCTATATATGCACCTAGAGACACAAGGTCTGGGGGTTCTGGTTAGTTCATATTGTTGTTCCAGTTATAGAGTTGCAGATCCCTTCAGCTCCTGTGGTACTTTCTCTAGCTTCTCCGTTGGGAGCCTTGTGTTCCATCATATAGATTACTGTGAGCATCCACTTCTGTATTTGCCAGGCACTGGCATAGCCTCATATGAGACAGGTATATCAGGGTCCCTTCAGCAAACTCTTGCTTTCTTATGCAATAGTGTCTGTATTTTGGTGGATGATTATGAGATGGACCACCTGGGTGGGGCAGTCTATGGATGGTCCATCCTTTCATCCTACCTCCAAACTTTGTCTCTGCAACTCCTTGCAGGGATATTTTATTCCCTCTTCTGGGGAGGAATGAGGTATCTTCACGTTGGTCTTCTTTCTTGATTTTCTTGTATTTTGGAAGTTGTGTCTTGGGTATTCTAGGTTTCTAGGCTAATATCCACTTCTCAGTGAGTGCATATCAAGTGACTTCTTTAGGGATTGGGTTACCTCACTAAGGATGATATCCTCCAGATACAGCAATTTGCCCAAGAATTTCATAAAATCATTGTTTTTAATAGCTAAGTAGTACTCCATTGTGTAAATGTATCACATTTTCTGTATCCACTCTTCTGTTGAGGGACATCTGGATTTTTTTTTCCAGCTTCTGGCTATTATAAATAAGGCTGCTATGAACATAGTGGAGCATGTGTCCTTCTCAGCACCTCTTGGTACCTCCTCCAAAATTGACTGTATAATTGGTCATAAAACAGGCCTCCCTAATTTCTTTCTCAGCCCATTTATCTTTTGTGTAGAGAAAGGCCATTGATTTGTTTGAGTTACTTTTATATCCAGCTACTACACTGAAGCTGTTTATCATGTTTAGGAGTTCTCTGGTGGAATTTTTGGGGTCACTTATATATACTATAGTATCATCTAAAAACAGTGATATTTTGACTTCTTCCTTTCCAGTTTGTATCTTCTTGATCTCCTTTTGTTGTCGAATTGCTCTGGCTAGGACTTCAAATACCATATTGAATAGGTAGGGAGAAAGTGGGCAGCCTTGTCTAGTCCCTATTTATAGTGGGATTACTTCGAGTTTCTCTCCATTTACTTTGATGTTGGATACTGGTTTGCTGTAGATTGCTTTTATTATGTTTAGGTATGGGCCTTGAATTCCTGATCTTTCCAAGACTTTTATTTATTTTATTATTATTATTTTTTGGGGGTGGGGGGTTCAAGACAGGGTTTCTCTGTATAGCTCTGGCTGTCCTGGAACTCACTTTGTAGACCAGGCTGGCCTCGAACTCAGAAATCTGCCTGCTTCTGCCTCCCGAGTGCTGGTATTAAAGGAGTGAGCCACCACGCCCTGTTCCAAGACTTTTATTATGAAAGGGTGTTGGATTTTGTCAAATGCTTTTTTGGCATCTAATGAGATGATCATATAGTTTTTGTCTTTGAGTTTGTTTATATAGTGGATTACGTTGATGGATTTCCGTATATTAAACCATCTATGCATTCCTGGGATGAAGCCTACTTGGTCATGATGGATGATCCTTTTGATGTGTTCTTGGATTCAGTTTGCGAGGATTTTTTTTTGAGTATTTTTACATTGATATTTATAAGGGAAATTGGTCTGAAGTTCTCTTTCTTTATTGGATCTTTTTGTGGTTTAGGTATCAGAGCAACCATGGCTTCATAGAATGAATTGGGTAGAGTACCTTTTGTTTCTATTTTGTAGAATAGTTTGAGGAAAGTTGGAATTAGGTCTTCTTTGAAGGTCTGATAGAACTCTGCATTAATCCCAACTGGTTCTGGGCTTTTTCTGGTTGGGAGACTATTGATGACTGCTTTTATTTCTTTAGGGGAAATCAGACTATTTAGATTGTTAATCTAATCCTGGTTTTACTTTGGTACCTGGTATCTGTCTAGTAAGTTGTCCATTTCATCCAGGTTTTCTAGTTTTGTTGAGTATAGCCTTTTGTAGTAGGATCTGATGATGTTCTGGATTTCCTCAGGTTCCATTCTTATGTCTTCCTTTTCATTTCTGATTCTGTTAATTAAGATACTATCCATTTGCCCTCTAGTTAGTCTGGCTAAGTGTTTATCTATCTTGTTGATTTTCTCAAAGAATCAGCTCCTGTTTTTCTTGATTCTTTGAATAGTTCTTTTTGTTTCCACTTGGTTGATTTCAGCTCTGAGTTTGATTATTTCCTGTTGTCTACTCCTCTTGGGTGAATTTGCTTCCTTTAGTTCTAGAGCATCTAGATGTGCTGTCAGGCTGCTAGTGTATGTTCTCTCTAGTTTCTTTTTGGAGACACTCAGGTGTGGTACCCCTTCTCCACCAACATAGTTGGTGCAATAACCAGAGCCGTGCCACACCAAATGGCATCCATTATGTTGTTAACTAGGCTAAGAGAGCCCGGCTCCCCCCTGCAGCCAGGTTCTGCAAGTCTCCTAGGTCACCCAGCTCCGCTCAGCTTACCAGAGGCCCACCTACGACCAGCCCACCTGCACAACCTGCAAGATGTCATGAGTCTTCAGGGTTCCCGCCAAACTCCAGAACGCCTGCGCAGAAGACTGGGGGCGGGGTTTCCCTTCCTTTATCCCCAAATGCTTGTCCACCATTAAACAGTCATTCTAAGCAGAAGCAACCAAGAAGCCTCGGAGACCTTCTTTCTTCCTCCACTCCCTTAGTTTCATTTCAGCTTCGGGCCAATCCTCCAGGAACTCCGTCCACTGCGGGCAGTGGACCCCAACACTCAGGGCTATGAGTTTTCTTCATAGGTTAGTCTTCATTGTGTCACATAAGTTTGGGTATGTTGTGGCTTCATTTTCATTAAACTCTAGGAAGTCTGTAATTTCTTTCTTTATTTCATCCTTGACCAAGGAATCATTGAGTAGAGTGTTGTTCAGTTTCTACGTGAATGTTGGTTTTCTATTATTTATGTTGTTATTGAAGATTAGCCTTAGTCCATGGTGGTCAGATAGGATGCATGGGATAATTTCAATATTTTTTTATCTGTTGAGGTCTCTTTTGTGACCAATTATATGGTCAGTTTGGAAGAGGTATCATGTGGCCCTGATAAGAAGGTATATCCTTTTGTTTTAGGATAAAATGTTCTATAGATATCTATTAAATCCATTTGTTTCATGACTACTGTTAGTGTCCATGTGTCTCTGTTTAGTTTCTGTTTCCAGAATCTGTGCATTGGTGAGAGTAGGGTGTTGAAGTCTCCCACTATTATTCTGTGAGGTGCAATGTATGTTTTCAGCTTTACTACAGTTTCTTTAGTGATTGTGGCTGCCCTTGTGTTTAGAGCATAGATATTCAGAATTGAGAGTAAATCTTGGATGATTTTACCTTCGATGTGTATGAAGTGCCCCTCTTTGTCTTTTTGGATAACTTTGGGTTGAAAGTCAATTTTATCTGATGAATGGCTACTCCAGCTTGTTTCTTTTGACCATTTGCTTGGAAAATTGTTTTCCAGCCTTTCACCTTATGGTAGTGTCTGTCTTTTTCCCTGAGGTAGGTTTCCTGTAAGCAGCCAAACATTGAGTCCTGTTTATGTAGCCAGTCTATTAGTCCATGTCTTTTTACTGGGGAATTGAGATTATTGTTGTTAAGAGAAATTAAAGAAAAGTAATTGTTGCTTCATGTTATTTTTGTTGTTAAAGTTGGGATTCTGTTCTTGGGGTTGTCGTCTTTTAGGATTGTTGAAGGATTACTATTTTGTTTTTTTCTAGGGTGTAATTTCCATCCTTGTGTTGGTGGTGTCCGTTTATTATACTTTGAAGGGCTGGATTTGTGGTATGATATTGTGTGAATTTGGTTTTATCATGGAATACTTTGATTTCTCCATCTATGGTAATTGAGAGTTTTTCTGGTTATAGTAGCCTGGGCTGGCATTTGTGTTCCCTTAGGGTCTGTATAACATCTTTCCAGGATTTTCTGGCTTTCATAATCTCCAGTGAAAATTCTGGTGTAATTCTAATAGGCCTGCCTTTATATGTTACTTGAACATTTTAATATTCTATCTTTATTTAGTGCATTCGTTGTTCAGATTATTATGTGTCGGGAGGAATTTCTTTCATGGAGTTCTGTAGGCTTCTTGTATGTTCATGCGCATCGCTTTCTTTAGGTTTGTGAAGTTTTCTTCTATTTTTCTTGAAGATATTTGCTTGCTTTTTAAGTTGAAAATCCTCATTCTCATCTACTCCTATTAACCTTAGGTTTGGTCTTCTCATTGTGTCCTGGATTTCCTGGATGTTTTGAGTTAGGATCTTTTTACATTTTGCATTTTCTTTGATTTTTGTGCCCATGTTCTCTACGGGATCTTCTGCACCTGAGATTCTCCCTTCCATCTCATGTATTCTGTTGCTGATGCTCACATCTATGTTTTCTGATCTTTCCTAGGATTTCTATCTCCAAAGTTGTCTCTCTTTGGGCTTGCTTTATTGTTTCTACTTCCCTTTTTAGGTCTTGGATGGTTTTGTTCAATTCCATTGCCTATTTGTTTGTATTTTCCTGTAGTTCTGTAAGGGATTTTTGTGTTTTTTCTTTAAGGACTTTTACCTCTTTAGCAGTGCTCTCCTGTATTTCTTTAAGTGGGTTAATAATGTCCTTCTTAATGTCTTCTACCAGCACTATGAGATTTCATTATAAATCTGAGTTTTGCTTTTCGGGTGTTGGGGTATCCAGGCCTGGTTGAGGTGGGAGTGCTGGGTTCTGATGAATGTGAATGGTCTTAGTTTCTGTTATTACGA
>LR750712.1:130150-213715 GCA_902729485.2 Mus minutoides | reverse complement strand
AGTTCCCTATATCCTCCCCCCTCCCGGCCCTGCTCCCCTACCCACCCGCTCCCACCCCTTGGCCCCGGCGTTCCCCTGTATTGGGGCATATAAAGTCTGCATAACCAAGGGGCCTCTCTTCCCACTGATGGCCAACTAGGCCATCATCTTCTATATATGCAGCTAGAGACACGAGCCCAGGGGGTACTAGTTAGTTCATCGTTATTCTTCCACCTATAGGGTTGAAGACCCCTTCAGCTCCTTGGGTACTTTCTCTAGCTCCTTCTTCCTTGTTATTACGATTCTTACGTTCGCCTTTCACCATCTGGTTATCTCTGGAGTTGGTTGTTATAGTTGTCTCTGGTGGAGCTTGTTCCTCCTGTGATTCTGTTAGCCTCTGGCAGCAGTCCTGGGAGTCCAGCTTTCTCCTGAGTCTCAGTGGTCAGAGTAGTCTCTGTAGGCAAGCTCTCCTCTTGTAGGGAACGTGCACTGAGGTCTCATGTTCAGACCTGCCTCTTGGCTAAACATGAATGTAGGATATAGGCCCTGTCCGAGAAGATATGTTGCCTCTGCAGCCTGTACACTCAGCTACACCGACTGGTACACTCTGAGGGACCAAAGACCCAAGTTGGCTTCCTCACAAGCTCCGGCAGAGAAAGCCTTCCTGGGCAGACACCTCTCCACACTCCGGGAAGGTGCCCTGATGTCCGGATCCTGAAACTGGTTTTGTCCCAGAAGCTGTGTCACTTCTTCAGTCTGCACTCTCCCCTGTGCAGACTGGTCTCTTTGGGACCTGGGACCCTAGTTGGCTCCCTCACGTGTTCTGGCAGGGAAAGCCCTCCCAGGTGGACACCTCTCCTCAGGCAGGGAGGGTGCCTGGATGTCTAGAGCCTGAAGCTGGGTCTGTCCCAGAAGCTGTGTTGCTTAGCAGTCTGCTCACTCACCCTTTGCAGTCTGCAAGCTGACCAGAGCAGACTGGTCTCTGAGGGACCATGGGCATAAATTGGCTCCCTCCCGAGCTCCAGCAGGCAAATCCCTCCCGGGCAGACACCTCTTCTCAGATGGGGAAGGTGCCTGGATGTCTAGTGCCTGAAATTGGGTCTTTCCCAGAAGCTGTGTAGCTTCTGAGGTCTTGTAATCATACATTTCAAGTAAGGGTGTCTGTGAATGGGTGGGGGCTCTTGTTCCTGATATTGTTTATCATATTTTCAGAAATTCCCTAGAGATGATGTTTGTTATTCAGCCTGGCTTGGATGTCAGTAATTAGTTAGGTCTGCATAAAACTCTAGATTTTCATGTGTCACCCTTCTAAGCACAAGTTCAAAAACAGAAGATTTATCTATAATCCTGTGTTGTGACACATTTTAATGACATTAATTTTGCAATGCTTAATAAAAGAGAATATAAGAAAATGAATACATTATGTGTGTAAACAAAGTAATGTTTTCATCTATCTGATAGAGATGTAAGAAAGTAGAAAAATTGCAATCAAATGTAGATTCACAACATAGCATGATGTGCTATAAATATGCATATATAATTTGGTGTTCCATGCCTCTTCATTTACCCCTTAGTTATCAATTGAACAAATCATCTTGAACTATGGATTTTTAAGAGAATTACCTAGAAATATCAGACAATGAAACAGGAATAAGATTTATTTTAAAAATTTTGTGGCATGCGCGCATGCGCGCTAGTGCACACACGTGCACATGTGTGCAATGTGCTTATAAGCTGTTAGGCATGGTGGCTATGTGGAGACTGCAAGACAACTAAGTGAGGTCCACTTTTGGACATCTTTATATGATAATCAGAATCAGCTTGCCAGTTTTGTACTCCATAGATTTTTCCTTCTGAGCCATCTCACTGATGCTCAAATTGGATTATTTGAAATATTACATCAGTAAGTTATTGTCTTCAGATTATAAATGCATTGCACTCTATGGATGGAGGAAAACAGAACAACTTGCTACATACACACCATGGAACAGGAGTATACACACGAACAGACCCAAGATTTTAAAGCGGTAAAATTAGCAGAGAAAAAAAAAAAACAAATAGGTAGAATGTATGAAGTGATTCACCAATTTAAGTTATTATTGAGTGTCAGGAAATATTCCTATCCATCAAAACAGTGATGGTTTCTTTTTAAATATTATTTTATTCTTTCATTCTTTTATTTGAAGGTAAGTCATTTAAAATAACGTTTTTCAGCTGGGTTTACAAGTGTTTTCCTGAAATCCCAGAATTTGTGAGATACTTTCAGGCCAATCTGTTTGAGTTTTAGGCCAACTTGGTCCACCACAGCCATAGCACTATAGACTATCCTGTCTTAATAAAGAATATATCTCAAATTATATAATCTGGCTGTACTTTTACTGATTTTCAAGAATCCTTTTTTAGTTGGTGAGTTTGTTTGTTTGTTTTGCATTCTCTTTATTATCCTCCAGTTATCCCATTCCATCATCCTTTCCCCACCCCTGGGTGTCCCCCTAACCTAACACATCAAGTCTCTACAAAGCTAGGTACTGCTTCTCAGTGAGGCCAAACAAGGCAGTCCAGCTAGAACAACATATTCCACATACAGGCAAGCAATAGCTTTTAGGATAACCTTCTTTCCAGTTTGGGACCCAGATGAAGACCAATCTGCATATCTGCTACGTATGTGAAGGAAGGCCTTGATGGACGGTCAACCTCTGAGATCCCCAAGGGTCCAGGTTAGTTAATTTTGTTGGTCTTCCTATGGAATTCCCATTGGGATAGCTGAGGTACCCAAGGGTCAATGTTGGAGTCATTATTTGTGACTCACAGCATTGGAGATAGAGATACTGGGGAGGCTGCCTCCTCTGGCCAGGCCTGAATCCTGGTAAAGTGATAGAGACACCCACCTACTGTTAAATTTTTCAACCCAAAACTTATCTTGTCTATAAGAAATGCAGAAATTGAGGAAGGAGCAGGGACTGGGGAAACGACAAACCAGTACAGGCCCAACTAGTGACCCCAACCCATGGGTAAGTACCGATCCCTGAAACTATTAATGATACTCTGTAATTCTTGCAGACAGGAGTCTAGCATGGCTGCATGCTGAGAAGCTCTATCCACGAGCTGACTCAGATGCAAACCCAGTCAAACAAAGACCATTGTAAAACTTTACTCACATCTAAAGAATTGAGTTATCCATGAAAATAAGCCATGTGGAGAGTCCATTCACAGAGGGATAGAAATCTACTGAATCCTTCATCAGCCATCTAGCCATCATAACTTTCAAGTGATCTGGACACAGGAGTAATGGAACATCTTTATTTTTTCCATTACATTGAGACATTTGAGAGCTGGAGAATTTGATCAATAGCACCTGCATCAGATAGCTCAAAGCTATTTGTATGCCCAGGTCAAGGATATCTGATATAATCTTTTGGCCTTCTAGTGCATCAGAAATGTAAAGTGTGTGTGTGTGTGTTTGTGTGTGTGTGTGTGTGTGTGTGTGTATGTTGCATATTGTAAAATAGTTTTTCTTTATATATTATTTTCTTAATTAAAATAAATTTAAATGAGGTATTTAAAGATTTGCTGCGATATACCAAATGCATGACAGGTACAAGTGGAGACCAGAATGTGGCATCAGATTCTCCGTGATGGCAATTAAAAATGGTTATCGAGCTGTCTTGTAGGTGCTGGGATTCAAAGTATGATGCTGAGGATAAAAAGTCAGTTCTCTTAGGGCTTGAGTCATCTACTTAGCCCTATGAACATGTTATAGCAGTAAGTTGTGAATGGCTGATCCTAAGTTCATCTTTACCTCAGCCCTATTGACCCATATGAAGTAAGATTGATAGCATCAGAAACTTACATGTGATGCTGAAAGAAATTTGCCATCCCAAATCCAAAAAATGAGGAAAGAGTGAAACGAATGATGAAAGAAACTGAAAGTACATGCCTTTACGAGCTAGCTCACCATGATATCAAAGCCACAAGACTTAAGTTTATGTCAAATGTGGTAAATCAGTAGCAGTCGTAGCTTACAAGGACATGTTATGGTAGTTTATGACTCCTGTAATGAGACAAAACAGTCCTCCAGGCATGAAGATCTACTTGTTTGGATGGGATCATCTTCAGCTTTCTTGGAAAACATTCATTTAGGAGCCCTGAGTGGTTTGACTACTGATGCCATGGAGGTTGTTGTCAGGGAACCCAAGACTGAAAGAGAAGTCACTCTAAGGCTGGGGAAATCAGGTATTTACAGAGAGCCCTGGAGTGTGGCTGAATTGTCAGGGAGGGAGCTTTAAGTGTGGAAGCCAGAGGATCAAAAGGCCAAAGAGCAGTGCTTGTGGAGAACCAGAGGACAAGCTAGCTCCTGTTGTACTTTCTGTATCCACTCAGCTGTTTTTGGTCAACTCCCTTCCAGGTCTTCCATTCTTCTTGGAAACTCTAAGTAGGTGTCAGTGACAGAACCCCACACACAGTCTACCAGTTGGCAGTACCTAGTTGTTCCTTAAACTGAGGAGTCCCGATGCTGTCATTCCCTATAACCTATCTGCCTGTTAGGAATAATGATAATTCTATAGAGCATTTATAGATCTCCCTTTGGATAACGTAGTGAAACAGTGTGTCCTATGAAATTTGATTTCCCCCTAAACTCAATTTGGGGGAAGACTCATTCCACTAGATGAGAACATCTTTGTTGAATGAGGAAGGGGCCGAGAATGAGGAAGGGATTCATAGATGGCAAAGAGTCATATGCATTGGTAGGTTATATTACTTAGTTGTGCATGTATCTTCCCTGCTATCTACACCCATTAGGACCCCAAGGATAATTAGTTAATTTATATCTTCATCACTGTCCAAAGAAGTTACACTGATGAAATGCATTTATGTTTTCCGATTTCATTAATAATTTGCTTTTCTTTTCCATTGATTTTTCTCTCTCTCTCTTGAAGAATACCCTCACTATGAATCTGGATGGCCTGGAAGTCAGCAGAACATCAGATAGACTTGTCCACCATGTTGTCAGAGTGACTGTATTAGAGATGGCCAAGTCACAGCTAGGTAACTTGGTGGGTGGGTGGGAGGGAAGCACCCTTGTGGAGTCTGGAGGGGGAATGGGGGTGTTTTCAGAGGGGAAACCAGGAATGTGGATAATATTTGAAATATAAATAAACCAACTAACCAGTAAAAGAAGAGTGGAATTCAGCAATTCAAAAAAGCTTCAAGTAATAATGAGATCCTTAATAGCATATCCAACAAAAAATTTTCAGCTATAAAACTATATACACGGGGCTGGTGAGATGGCTCAGCGGGTACGAGCACCCGACTGCTCTTCCGAAGGTGACAAGTTCAAATCCCAGCATCCACATGGTGGCTCACAACCATCCGTAACAAGACATGGCGCCCTCTTCTGGAGTGTCTGAAGTCAGCTACAGTGTACTTACATATAATAAATAAAATAAATTTTAAAAAAAACCCAAAAAACAAAACTTAAAAAAAAAAACTATATACACACACTGAACAGAAATGGACTGATGAGGCTTTATTAATATAGATGTGCATATATATTCACACATACTTAACAAGGAAGAATTTGGAAGGGATGGAGAAAGGACGAGGAAGTTGGAAAGTGATGTATATTTTAAGTTAAATGTAAAAAACAAAACAAAAGAAAGCAAAATTAGAAGCTGCCAGAAAGATAGGATATTAGGTTAGAACCCTTGTTGTTGTTATAGAAACACAGTTTCTATTCACAGAAATGACCTGGTAGCTAATCATCTTCTGTTAATCCAGTCCAAAGGGCTCTGATGGACTTTCCAAATATTGTACACAAACACATGCATGAAAATACTCATATACATAAAATAAAAGCTTAAAACATAGAATTCTCTACAATGATGTCCTAGTCCTGAGTTATGTAGTCAACTATCCATTACAGTCACACACACACACACACACACACACACACACACACACACACACGAAGGATTTGCAAGAGGAGCATGGGTTTTGCCTTCAAACAAGAACAGGAGGAATTATTTATTGCGTCCAGTGGTGGGAGTCATCAGGGTAGATAATCAGTTTCTGGAGTCACTGTTCAGGAAGAGGACCTAAAGTGGCAGAGTTTAAAAAATTTTCCCAGCATGTAGTAATTCCATGTTGTGTGAATGAAGTGTGACCAGATTGGTGGGTATACTATTTGGGGAGATTAGCTTCATCCAATATATATTGAATTTCCAACTAGAAGGCATTCCTTTGTAGGTTAGTCCAATCTACACAGTTAAGTTAACACAGAATTGAGAATGACATTGGTTGTAGTTTTGTGTTTGGTCGATCAAACATATCTTCTAATGCCATTCCCCATGCCAGGAAATCATTGCTCATATCATAATTAATTTTATTCTCCAATGTTTTCTGGTTATTAAGAATTTCTTAGCCTGGTGGTGGTGGCGCACGCCTTTAACCCCAGCACTCAGGAGGCAGAGGTAGGTAAATTTCTGAGTTCAAGGCCAGCCTGGTCTACAGAGTGCATTCCAGGACAGCCAGGGCTGTACAGAGAAACCCTGTCTTGAATAAAGGAAGGAAGGAAGGAAGGAAGGAAGGAAGGAAGGAAGGAAGGAAGAAAGAAAGAAAGAAAGAAAGAAAGAAAGAAAGAAAGAAAGAAAGAAAGAAAGAAAGAAAGACCTATGGAAGAATTACATTCAAAGATTAACTTTGAAATTTGTATGGTCATAGCAAATATTGATATGTGGAAGATAGGCTAGTGAAAATTTTCCTGCTTTGATAATTGTTGATATTAGCAATGAGTAGTGAGGTAATCAATTTTAGATGATCAACAAGTGTCAGTACTGGTTATTTTTCATGTCCACACACCAGGCACCCAAGAATCTCAATTTGAAAAAAAAAAAGGGTGAAGGGTCCAAATGCCAGGTACTCAAGAAGTTCCCAAGACCCAACAGTGAGAACATTAGCAGAAATACCAAACAAAAGGGAGACAGAACCTATAGAGACCATATCCAGTGAATAGGCACAGCCCCCATTTGAGGGATAAGGACAACCACCCACCTTAAAAATATTAATCCAGAATTATTCCTGTCAAAAGGAAATGCAGGGATAAAGAGTGGAACAGAGACCGAAAGAAAGGCCATCCAGAGACTGGCCCATCTAGAGATCCATCACATCTGCTAACACCAAACCTAGATGCTATTGCTGACTTTTTCATGGAATATCTTATTTTCTCCACTTATGCTAATAAATTTTTTTACTGAATATTGTTACCTTAGATGGCATCTGTGTAATTTCTTAGAGTCTATAGCACATGTTTTCAAGCCCTTGTGGTTTTAGGTCTCCATTGAGAAGTCAGGTGTAATTCAAATAGGTCTGCTTTCATATGTTACTTGGTCTTTTTCTCTTATAGCATTAATATTCTTTCTTTGTTCCCTATGTTTAGTATATTGATTATTATATGGTGAGGAAACTTTCCTTTCTGGTCCAGTCTTTTTGTTATTTTGATTGCTTCTTGTACCTCATCAAGAAGGCATGCCTTTCTTTAGTTTAGGAAAATTTTCTTCCACAATTTTTTTGAAAATATTTTCTCGGCCTTTGGTCTATGATTCTCTTCTTTCTTCTCTTCCCTTTATTTGAAGGTATGGTCTTTTCTTTAAGGGAATAGTTGTCCCAGGATACAGTGGAACTCAAAGGAAAATCCCCATCTCTGAGGAGGGGGGGGGGCAAAAATGAGAGGGATTTGTAAGAATGGGAATGGAAGTCCATCTCTTTTAAGACCAGTAAGAGCTCTTCATCAATACTACACAGAATCATAGTGAAATCATGCATTATATTGCTATAGCATTAATTGAACAACATGTGAAAGTAATAGTAATTCAAGCAAGAAGATATATGCCAGTCTGGCAAGATGGCCCAGCAGGTAAGAGCACTGACTGCTCTTCTGAAGGTCCTGGGTTCAAATCCCAGCAACCACATGGTAGCTCACCACCACCCATAATGAGATCTGACACCCTCTTCTGGTGTGTCTGAAGTCAGCTACAGTGTACTTATGCATAATAATAAATAAATCTTTAGGCCAGAGCAAGCAAGGACTGAATGAGCAGAGTTGACTGGATCGAGCTGGATTGACCAGGTTGAGCAGTGTGGGATTGGAGCTGACAGGAGCAAGTGGGGTTTACCAGAGTGAGCAGAGGTTCCAAAATTCAATTCCCAACAACAACATGAAGGCTCACAACCATTTGTACAGCTACAGTGTACTCACATACATAAAATTAAAAATAAATCTTAAAAAGGAGACATATGCAAGGATAAGTTTTCTAATAACCATACCAAGTCAAAACCATTACATAATCTTGTTTATATTTTATGGGACAGGATATTGACATTAGTGTAATATAGCTTGATGTAAATATTATTGTGTTACTTGTAGTTCAGATTGTTTTAAATCTCAAATTAATACTTTTTCCTCAGATATCAATACATACAATTTCCATTATGTTTGAATGAGGGACATTCCTTTTATATCTGTAATATGTCATTAATGTCATTTATTGTATTAATGATAATGCCAACAAAATATATCATTAAAATATGCAACATATTGCTTTATAAAAACTATAACGGATGCAACTATTAGAAGTGTATATGTTGAAGTAAATAAGGTCTGAGTGTGTGAAGTACTGAATGTGTGAATGAATGTCTCCTGTTTACATGGGAATGTTTGGTTTAAGGACCATAGCTTCAGACGCATGATAAAAGCCAACAAATCTTCCTTTCATTGCTTGAGTCTTGAGAGATGACAAAGCCTCTTTGGATCATGTAAGGACATTGATAGTTGGTGGAAAAAAGTGTCCACTATATATTTCTATCTTCAAATCTTTAGGTCTGAACAATTTGACGCTACAGAGACCATACCTACTGAGATAAGACAAGCAAGCCCCATTGCATATTCTTGCTTCTTCTTGAGCTCCATATGTTCTGTCAGTTGGGTCTTGGATATTCCGAACTTTTGGGCTAATATGTACTTCCTAGTAAGTACAAACCAGATGTTCATTTGTGACTGGGTTACCTCAGTCATGATGAGATTTTCAAGTTCCATCCATTTGCCTATGAATTTCATGAAGTCCTTTTTAATAGTTGAGTAGTATTTCATTTTATAAATGTACCACATTTTCTGTATTCATTCATTTGTTGACGGACATCTGGGTTGTTCCAAACTTCTAGCTATTATAAATACGGCTGCTATGAAGATAGAGGAACATGTGTCCTTATTACATGTTGGAGCATCTTCTGTATATATGCCCAGGAGTGGTATACCTGTGTTCTCAGGTAGTACTATGTCCAGTTTTCTGAGGAACCAACAAACTCATTTCCAGAGTGGTTGTACCAGCTTGCAATCCCACCAGCAGTGGAGGACAATTGCTCTTTCTGCTCATCCTCGCCAGCATCTGTTGTCCTCGGAGTTTTTTTGTTTTTTTTTTTTGGTTTGTTTTTTTTTTTTTTTTTTTGGTTTTTTCGAGACAGGGTTTCTCTGTATAGCCCTGGCTGTCCTGGAACTCACTTTGTAGACCAGGCTGGCCTCAAACTCAGAAATTCGCCTGCCTCTGCCTCCCGAGTGCTGGGATTAAAGGCGTGCGCCACCACGCCCAGCCCGTCCTCTGAGTTTTTAATCTTAGCTATTCTAACTGGTGTGAGGTGGAATCTCAGGGTTGTTTTGATTTGCATTTCCCTGATGACTAAGGATGTTGAACAATTTTTTAGGTGCTTCTTAGACATTCGAGTTTCCTCAATTAAGAATTCTGTTTAGCTCTGTTCCCCATTTTTAATAGGGTTATTTGGTTCTCTGGAGTCTGACATCTTGAGTTCTTTGTATATATTGGATATTAGCCCTCTATTTGATCTAGGATTAGTATAGATCTATTCCCAATCTGTAGATTGCTGTTTTGTCCTATTGACAGTGTCCTTTGCCCTACAGATGCTTTGCAATTTTATGAGTTATTGTTTGTCTATTGTTGATCTTAGAGAATAAGCCATTGGTATTCTGTTTAGAAAATTCCTTCTGTGCCCATGTGTTCGAGGCTCTTCCTCATTTTCTCTTCTATTAGCTTCAGTGTATCTGCTTTTATGTGGAGGTCCTTAATCCACTTGGTCTTGAGTAATGTACAGAGAGATAAGAATGGATCAGTTTGTATTATTCTACATGCTGACCTTCAGTTAAACCAGCACCATTTGTTGAAACGTCTTTTTGTCCAGTTGATGGTTTTAGCTCCTTTGTCAAAGATGATATGGCCATAGGTGTGTGGGTTCATTTCTGGGTCTTCAATTCTGTTCCATTGGTCTACCCACCTGTCTCTGTTCTAATACCATGAAGTTCTTATCACTACAGCTCTGTAGTACAGCTAGAGATCAGAGATGGTGATTCCCCCAGAATTTCTTTCATTGTTGAGAATAGTTTTTTACATATTGTTGAGGTAGTTTTTCACTACCCTGGGTTTTTTGTTATTCAAATGAATATGAAAATTTCTCTTTCTAACTCTATGAAGAATTGAGTTGGAATTTTGATGAGGGTGGCAATGATTCTGTAGATTGCTTTCGGCAAGATGGTCATTTTTACTATATTATTTCTGTCACTCCATAAGCATGGGAGATCTTTACATCTTGTGACGTCTTCTTTGATTTCTTTCTTCGAACATTTTAAGTTCTTGTTGAATAGATATTTCACTTGTTTGTTTAGTGTCACACCATGATATTTCATATTGTTTGTGTATATTCTGAAGGATGCCATTTCCCTAATTTCTTTCTCAGCCCATTTATCCTTTGATTATAGAAAGGCTACTGATTTTCTATTTGGGGTCTCTCTCAGGCTGGACCATGCAAGAGAGGAACAGACCACAGAAGCAACAGAGCTTCTTGTACACGGTTCCTTCAGGCCTTCTTCCTCAGCTAGAGGCAGAGCTGAACCTCAGATCTTCCCAGACAAAGGAGAGCTTGTCTCCATGGAGTGCTCTGACCCCCTGGACTCAGGAGAGAGCTGGTTGTCTAGGAGTGCTGACAGAGACTAAAAGACTCACAGGAGGACCAAGCTCCAGCCAGAGACACCTAGAACATCTAACACCAGAGATTACCAGATGGCAAATGGCAAACATAAGAATCTTACTAACAGAAACCAAGAGATTGCTCGGCATCATCAGAACCCAGTACTCCCACCTCAATAAGTCCTGGATACTCCAACATACTGGAAAAGCAAGATTCAGATTTAAAATCATATCTCATGATACTGGTATAGGATTTTAAGAAGTACATTAATAACTCCCTTAAAGAAATACAGGAAAACACTGTTAAACAGGTAGAAGCCCTTAAAGAAGCAACACACACACAAAAAAGAAAACCTTAAAAGAATTATAGGAAAACACAACCAAACAAATGAAGGAATTGAACAAAACCATCCAAGATCTAAAAACGGAAGTAGAAACAATAAAGAAATCACAAAGGGAGACAACTCTGGAGATAGAAATAGAAATAGAGATAGAAATCCTAGGAAAGAAATTACGAGCCATAAATGCGTGCATCACCAACAGAATATAAGAGATGGAAGAGAGAATCTCTGATGCAGAAGATTCCAGAGAAAACATGGACACAACAGTCAAAGAAAATGCAAAATGCAAAAGATGCTAACTCAAAACATCCAGGAATTTCAACGCACAATGAGCAGACCAACCCTAAGGGTAATAGGTGTAGATGAGAATAAAGATTTTCAACTTAAAGAGAAAGTAAATATCTTCAACAAAATTAAAGGAGAAAATTTCCCTAACCTAAAGAAAGAGATGCCCACGAACATAGAAGAAGCCTACAGAACTCCAAATAGACTGGGCCAGAAAAGAAATTTTTTTTGACACATAATAATCAGAACAAAAAATGCACTAAATAATGATAGAATATTAAAAACACTAAGGGGAAAAGGTCAAGTAACATATAAAGGCAGACCTATTAGAATTATACCAGGACTATCACTGATGAGCTAAACCAATATTCTCCATTTCCCTGGGCTGGTTCACAGTAGTCATCCTTAGCCCACAGGCCCCAAATAGTCCCTGCCTCTCCAAAGGTCAGTGGACCCCAGATCCAATTCTTCATCCCTGAATCCTCTGTGCAGCACCCCAGTGGAGACTTAGTGCCTGGGAGTTAGGATATAGCACCTTCACCCCTTATCCCCAGCAGCCCCAATTTCAGACTTTCCACACCTCCTGATGGGTGTCTCAGCGCTTACTTAAAGTCTAGCATCCAATGCATTTGTACATGGAGATGCAAGGAATGCTTGACTTTGTCTCCTTGTACACCTGTGTCCCATACCCCAGCAGCAGGGTGAAATGTGGACCCATAGCACACTATTTAGTATTTATTTATTTATTCAAATGAAATCTCACAATCATATCAGTACATGGTTCAAAAGGGTGAATTGCCATGGAAGGAAAAGATTTTCTGTGTTGCCCCCCCCTTTTTTTTTTGGTTTTTTGAGACAGGGTTTCTCTGTATAGCCCTGGCTGTCCTGGAACTCACTTTGTAGACCAGGCTGGCCTCAAACTCAGAAATCCGCCTGCTTCTGCCTCCCCAGTGCTGGGATTAAAGGCGTGCACCATCATGCCCGGCTTCCCCCCTCCCCCTTTTTTTTAACATCCTATTTTTTTTTATAAAGATTTATTTTATTTATTATATGTAAGTACACTGTAGCTGTCTTCAGACACTCCAGAAGAGGGCGCCAGATCTTGTTACGGATGGTTGTAAGCCACCATGTGGATGCTGGGATTTGAACTTATCACCTTCGGAAGAGCAGTCGGGAGCTCCTACCCGCTGAGCCATCTCACCAGCCCCAGATCCTATTTTTTGTCTGTGAGAAATGTGATGAAAGATCTAAAGTACTCTGTCCACGTGTGAAGCTCCACCCTCTCGTATCTTATACAGTGCAATGCTCTGAACTGGCCTTTACTACAAAGATAGGCCTTTCCTCAACTAAATACACCCAATTATCATGTCCTCTCATGGCATTCCTTCATGGAATCTGACTCTTCCATTTACTTCCTGGCCTGATTGGCTTTTTAACTGATGTCTTGGCTCAAGCTTCCTTGTAACCATCAAGTTTGTGTCTTTCAAGTCCCCAAACAGTATCACTTTGAAAATGTTGCCATATCTTTACTGCCAGGTCATGCTGTAAAATGGATTCTTGGGCCACAGTTTCAGTTTCTTCTCTTTACTGACCCAGGGAAATACGTCCTCACATATTTCTGAAACAGGGAACTCTGTAATTTCCTGTGCTATAGGAATTGATCTGTTGTTTTATAATTCATACTCACTCAATTTCTAAAGACACAAGGAGAATGCAGTAAGAGTTTTATAGTAATGAAGTATGTGTAACAGCTAGAAATTAATTAATTTTCTTATTGTGCCAGTCTGACACAGAAGTCTCAAAACTCACAGAAAGGTGAAAGATATGAATGCTCAAAGCATCATGTACCTTTATAGGCATGTTCTTAAGATTAGGAAAACTTTCTCCTATGGTTTTGTTAAAATCCTTTCTAGGTGCTTCATCTGGAATTCTTCATACTCTTTCATTCCTATTGTTTTTATATTTGATCTTTTAATTGCTATTTGAAGCCAACTGTGCTACCCTCCTCACTCCCCACACCCAGCCCCTGCAGGGATCATTGATGGATATCAGGACACTAGGAAATATGGAGCAGTGGCAACAGCCTTTGGGTTCAGAAACCCCGTGAGTGCTAACAGAAATGACATACTGGGATCAACTGCAAGGAGAAAGAGCAATTTTATTCAGGATACATCAAGAGTTATATAGTTTGGGAGGAAGGGGCTAGCAATGTCCAGGTGGGCAAAGGTCGTTGGCTCAAGGACAATAGCTCTAAGGAGATATTGAAATACCTCCTTGGAATGTGGAGGCATTCCAGGAATCTCAGGTGCTAGCTGAGTGGGTTCTAATTAGAAGAAAGGAAGCTGAACCTCTAATCTAGCTAAAGCAATGGGACATTTCACAGGTTGAGGGTGTAGTGTCCTGGATCCCTCAGTTTGCGAAGAGGAAGCTTTTCTGAACAAGGGAGTCTACCATTTTGCACTGAGTGCTGGTCTTTCTGGTATATCAGAGCCTTCTGACATTTCTTTCTGTTTTATTTTATAATGAGTATCATAATAATCCTCCGCCTCTATGCTAGGGACATCTTGGTATTGAACAAGAACCTGATTATCATTGATTTTTGCAATGTTACTTTCAAAATCTGCATTTTAAAAATTGGACAAGCAAGTATTATAAGAGGAATAGGTCTCTGATGGCCAAGGAGTGGGGAGAAGCCAAACCACAAAAGGATTTAAGTACCAAGGGGTTGAAGTGTGGCGCAAATTGCATGCCCTGGGATCCTATCAGAGGTCTTTGAGCATACATATATCATGTTCCACCAGTCCAGATAGAACATAAAAACAATTTTCCTCCCCCAACAAAATGCAGGTTTCCCCCCCGCCCCCCGTTCAGCAGTAACTAAGTCCAGGGCTGTCCAGTTCTAGAGTACAACCCCTAATTTGGAGGTTATCTGTCATTTAAGGGATCCTTTAGGAGAGACCATCTTCTGGTCAATTTTGTATTGGAAGTCACTGGACAGATATTGTGTTTAGATGAGGGGTGGATCCAGGAGTTCCAGTAGTACCCAGTGAGACTGGAACACCTAGTCTGCAATGTAGAGGGATGTAGATCTCTCATTTTCTTTTTCTTTTTTAAGATTTATTTATTTATTATATGTAAGTATACTGAAGAATTATTATATGTAAGTATACATAAAACACTCCAGAAGAGGGCGCCAGATCAAATTATGGATGGTTGTGAGCCACCTTGTGGTTGCTAGGGTTTGAACTCAGAAGAGCAGTCAGTGCTCTTAACTGCTGAGCCATCTGTCCAGGGCAGATCTCTCATTTTCTTTGGTCTCCTCCCAGCTGTAAACTTAAGTTCCTAAATCTTATAGAAATAAACCTGGGGACTAATTATCACAGGGGTGCAGAAACCATGAAAAGGGGGTTTAATGCAGGAACTTATATAGTTTGGCACCACAGAAGTGTATGGGGTTGGTGGTGGGGGTTGGCACATTCTAGCTTAGTGACAGTGATATTATGGGAATATATAGGGTAAGGTCTTGATGAGCATTCTCTAAGGCAAATGGAGAGTGGTAGGCTGATGGGAGGAGTGTTTTGTAATTTCCTTATTAGTAAGGACCCAAGGGTTTTGAGAAGTGAGATGTTAATGTCAACAGCTACCAACAATGGCTGAGAGAGAAATGCAGAAGAAACATTGGGAGAAGTTACGGTGGGTGGTTAGGGAAGGAGGTTGACTATATACTGGAGGTATTGTAACCAGCAAAGAAAGGTTGGTTTAAACCTCTGAGTTTGATTTTCCTGTTAAAGAACATTAATGTGAGTATGTCTAAGTCAGCTGTCTTAGTCAGGGCTCTCTAGAGTCATAGAACTTATGGAATGTCTCTGCATATTGAGAGAACATATTGTGATGACTTACAGTCTATAGTCCAACAAACCCAACAGTGGTCAGCTGTGAATAGGAAGTCCAAGAATCTAGTAGTTGCTCAGTCTCATGAGGATAGTTGTTTGATTTGGTCTTCTGTATGAGCTGGAATCCTGAAGAGGTAATTTCCAACAGATGTACTTCCAAGTAAGTACAATCAGACAAAGAAGAGTGAGTATTCCTTCTTCCAATGTCCTTATGTAGGCTTCCAGCAGTAGGTGTGGGCCTGATTAAAGGTGTGTACAACCACACGTGCATCTGGGATTTGCTTTTTCCAGGCTGACAGTGAACTCAAAGATGAGCTTTCCTGAGTCTCCTGGGATTAATCGAGTGTACTACCTTGTCTGGGCCTAAGCTTTTCATGGCCACTATGCCTGAAGTTCTTGATGTCAAGATCCAGGTCAGAAGCGTGTGTATTCCAGCGTCAAGATCTGGATCACAGGTAAGCCCTCCAATTCTAGACTGTAGTTCATTCCAGATATAGTCAAGTCGACAACCAGGAATAGCTATTACACCAGCTATTCTGCTATAACTCCTGTGACTCCTATCTGCTATCACTCATCGATAACTGATAAAAAGCTGAAAATGAATATTAAGGTTGGCAAGTATGGTGCCACTGTAGTTAGTTGTGCAATTCTACAACTCCAATAGCTGCAACCTCCAGAGGTAGAGACCTTTTGGAGGTAACACATGTGTTTTGAAAAAAAAAAACATAAAAATGTGTTGAGAATTGTTGAGATGGACTCAGGTTGTAGGGGAATCTCAGTCCTCGTCCAGCATGATTCCAGTGGGAAGTTCCTGGGTTCCTATTATTTTGTTTGGTTCATTGTAATTGAACCTAGCAAATAATCTCCAGTAGTGGATAGTTATCGAGAGTTAGGATGAGTCCTGACAGCAGCAGAGTTAGAATGAAGAATAACAAATTGAGTGATAAGAATAGAGAAAAGGGAAGCCTGTAGTGTGGTAGATGTCCTGGGCAGCTGGCATTAGGTTATGGATGTCCTTCCATGAGATCTTCTTTCATTGGAGATGCCATCTCTTCTGTGTTGGGGGACTGGTTCCAACACTTTCAATTAATGCAGCCCCCAAAATTGGGAATCTGTGTGTCCAAATGCTAAGGTTCCTTGTCCCCAACTGGTCTTTGATCACTCAGTAAAGAGCCAACAGCCAATGGTTGGGCAGGTAGACTGAGGAGGAACGTCTAGATTTGCATTGGCTAGGAACTGGGAGGAAGGAAGACAAAGAATCACCATGACTTGGGGGAGAGAGAGGTGGGATATAAGAGCTTCAGGAGAGAAAGCCAACCAACCATGTAAGAATTTGGGTAAGTGGCCACTAGCCACTTTCCCAGTTCAGCCTGGGATAGCAGGGGAAGGTTTAAGAGTCTCAGGAATACTAGAGGAGAGCATTTGCTACCAGGGGTTTAGGAGTGCCCACCCTTTGAGCTAGTCATGGCACATCATAAATTAACTGACGTGTGTGTGTGTGTGTGTGTGTGTGTGTGTGTGTGTGTGTGTGTGTGTGTGTGTGTTTCATTCATGAATCCAAAGAGATCCTGGGTGGGTGGCTGGAAGTATAACCCACCAGGAGCCAAAGCAGTTTAGCTAAACTCACCACTATGCTTCTCTCTTTCCATCCTTGTGTAATCAACAAATGTTAGGCAATCTTTTCAGTCAGTTAGATGGAGTCAGCCATTTGTGGCAGAATCCCATAGAGGATGGAAAAACATAGCAAAACTCTTTCGTATTTTAGCAATAATGTTTGTCTAGTGACTCCTTTTACTTGATCAGATGGGTGGTATATGTGTTGGCTGGCTCCAGTGACAGAAAATGGGAGGTTTGTCCTGGGTAGCATGGACATTTAACACATTGAGAGTGAACAATGCCAGATTTAATTGGGTGTTTGGTGATAGGGAGCCTGGTTGCCCATTTGAATGTTTTTTAAGCATTTGATGTGATTCTTCAATGATAGCTTGACCCTGGGGATTGTGGGGGATACCAGTGTGGTGAACAATCTTCCAAGTTTCATGCAAATTTGGACTTTGTGGCTTTTGAAAGCTGACCTAGTATCAGTTTTGATTTGGAGAAGGACACCCATGATAACAAAGGTGTAGAACATATGAGTAATTATTTTCTTTTGAATTTTCATTATTTAGTGTTGTAGCCTAGATGAAACAGGGATAAATGTCTATGGCTACAAGTACTTTTTTTTTTTTTTGCTACTGGATGACTGAATATGGACCATAGAGATCATTACCTTAAGGCCCTTGGAGTTAGTGCATATAACAGGAGTACAAATAAATTGGGGAGGCACAAGTTTTGAGAATCCATTTGAGGTGTTTTATGGGGAGGGTAGAGAATTTAAGTTGCAGCCCTTTTAGTTTGATACAAATCAGCTGATGAAGATCTTTCAGTGGTGAGGGTGTTAGTAAAATGCTCAGTTGTGGCAATCTTATCGGCTAAGGTATTTCCATCTGAGAGGGATTCAGAGAAGGATGAATATGACCATATGTGGATGATAAAAATGGGAAATGTTCTAGTTTGAAATGGTTTTGAAACTTTAATTAATATTGGGGGGAAGGGGTACTATCCAGTTTGATGTAGGAGCATGCTAGTTAGTGTAGGTTAACTTCATAAATGTTGTTTGAATATAGACCAAATAGTTCTTGTAGGTGTGGTAAGACCTGAAAGATGGCATATAGTTTTGTTTGGTTGGGGAAAAAGTGTGATTCAGTTTCATTTTTTCCTCAACAAATCACAGAGGCAGCTCCTTAGTAAAAGGCATGGGGGCTTGTGGGATATGGGGTCAGAAGAATATGCAAGAAAGGAGTCATCTAAAGAATGGTATGGTTGCCAGTAATTTATCCTAGGGGTAGTGATTGTCTATTTGTCCTGGGAGGCCAATAAGAAAATGAGGTGTGTGTGTGTGTGTGTGTGTGTGTGTGTGTGTCTGTCTGTCTGTCTGTCTGTCTGTCTGTCTGTGTGTTTATGAGCCATTGTATGTCTGGGAGGGGAAAGGGTAAAATGATCACATCAGGTTCCTTGCATATAATCTATAAGGTGTGCTCTCTTCCCATACTTATCAAGGTGGATAACATGTCAACTTTGGCTAATAGTTGAGGCAATCCCCTTTTGGTCTATGGATCCATTCTAGTTGATATAAAGTCCAAATACTGTGGGAGAGGAATGAAATATCAGTGTGTGGATTTGCTCCTGTGGATCATAGTGATCCAGGGAGACATTTTTCATGTGGTAGTTGGCAGAAGAAAGTTGCTGGTGTCTGGGAGGGAGGAGAGGCAGGGTCTTTTTCACCATTAAGTAAGTTAAACAGAAAGTGTAATTGTTTGGTCAGTATGGAGAGCCAAGGTCTAAGCCAATTGGTATAGCCTAAAAAGCTTTGAAGGTCAATTAGGGTGAACAGATTGGCAAAGTCAGTAGTCAATAACTGGTTTAGCTGGTTGGACTGAGGTTAGGGTTATTTCAATTCCTAGGAATGTGATGGTCAGAACAAGCTAAATCTCATTCTCGGCTATAGTATAGCCTCTATCTGTTAGGGCCTTTGTGCCTTGTTGTTTATCCTTCGTTTAGCAACTAAGTAATAATTCATCCATATAATAATATATATGAAGACCTAACTGGATAAGCGGTTTTAATGCATGAACTACTGCTTCCAGGCAAATACTTGGGCTGTTAGTCATGTCTTCGGAGAGCATGATCCACTTACATCTATCAGTTGGTCCTGAGTTGTTGATTTTAAGTATTAAGAAAGCAAAGTGCTTGCAATCTTGTTCATGTAGTAGAATTGAAAAGAGATAGTTTTTAGTGTCCAATACCAATATTTGGGTGTTTATAGGTATAGCTTAGTCAAGGAGGAGGCCACGCTGGTGAGCCCCAAATTTTCATGGTTTTGTTGACTACTCTTAAGTCCTGGAGGACCCTTTAGGTCCTGGTTTTCTTTTTAATTACCAAGACCTGGGTATTCTAGGGGATTCTAGAGGGACATATATGCCCCATATCTCATTAGTGTTTGACAAATTGTTGTAAGATTATTAATTTCTCCCACTTTGGAGTTCACTGTTCAACCCAGATGAAGTCATCCATGATTCATTGCAGGTGGAGAGTAAGATACTTAACAGTTACCCTTAGAATTGAGGGTTCTTTTGATCTCGGTATTTTTCATACTTTTCTACCTGGAGGCATTCTCCCTGTTCCTCACTAACATGGACCACATCTAAATCTTCTAAGACATCTCTATCTAGCAAGTTAGTGGCAACATCAGCAATTAGGTGTCTGATGGTTCCATTTGTTCCATGTGGGTCTTCTCATTTATAAAAGTCTTGAGCAATCAGTGCTTGGGAGAGACCACCAAAATCCATCAATTGAGTCCCTGGTAGGAGTATCTAATATTGGAAAACTTTAACCTGTTTTAGGATCATTTTATCTGCTCCTCTGTCTATCATACATTTAAAATTGTAATTTTTAATTTTTATTTTTGTGTGTGTGTGTGTTACTTTGTTTTGTTTTTGTTGTTAGTGTAATGCATCCTTCCATGTTGATTCATTTATTGTCAATAAAAAGCCCATACTATTCTTATGGAAGAGCTGAACTTAGAATCATTAAAGACCATATTAATCAATTAGTAATGAATCTAGAATTCGCTCACTTAAACAAAATCTTTATTTCCTTCCTTCCTTCCCTCCTTCCTTCCTTCCTTCCTTCCTTCCTTCCTTCCTTCCTTCCTTCCTTCCTTCCTCCCTCCATCCTTCTGTCCCCCCTTTCTTTCCATTTGAAATGCTGGTTCCCCCATACTGGTTCTCTCCTCACAAAGTCTCTCCCTATACCCACTCCTCTTCTCCTCTGAGATGGTTGTACTCCCCTGGATATCCCCTTTCTCTGGCATATCAAATCTCTGCAGATTAGGCACATCCTCTCCATCAAGGTCAGACAAGTCAGCCTTGTTAGGGAATGGATTCCAGAGTCAGGTTATAGTTTAAGGACAGTCCCTACTCCTACTGCAAAGGCTTTCACAAGTGAGATGACCAGATATGAGGCAATCCAAATACAATGGGAAGGTACTATACATTTGTCATAATGTTCCTGTTTTAGTCCCTGGCATGCCTGCCTGTGTTCTACGGTTATTGCTTCCCAGTTAAGATTGTTTAGAAGCATTGCTTTGGCTACATGGTCTGTTACTGTTCTGTCACTAATGGCTTGTAAGGCTTTTAGGATTAGTATTAAATCTGGAAGTGTCTCAGTTGGTTTTTGTTTTAAGCGGACCAGTGGAGAGGTCTCTTCAGGTTGTGTAGACAAGGTAGTTAGATGGTCTCGGCCCAGGAATGTAGATAAGAAGGCCTGCTCAAAGCAGCTACCAGGGAGTAAAGTCTGACAAATCCGTGGAGAAATTACACTAGCCATACATCTGGTCATAATTCTAGTTTATTAATTGTGTAAGGTGGATCTGTCCTTGTTATAACCCTATTCTATGTGTTTATTTTATATTTTTTTAATCCTGTATCTGACATTTATCTTTCAATAGGGCCTCCCCTTGTACAAACGAGGGCTCTGGAGAGAAGACTGACATATCTCTCCAGGCTTGTGAGTTAAAATGTTACTAGTGAAATTTTAAAAGATAGATTTAGTCCATAGGGCATGACTTCCATCCTCATGCATAGTTTGGCATTGTTCTATTAAGTCTGCAGCTGGGATAGGATAGAGACCAGTAGGTCTTGTCTTGTTAAATGTAGATTAACAGGGAAGGTCCCTATGTGTGGAGGTCCAGGGACCCAGGTCCTTGAGGCTAAACCAGCTGGGAATAATTGTTCTCAGTGTCTCTCAGATTATAGAGCAGTTCATTGGCCATTGTGAGTGGTGCCAAGGTGGAGCAGGGTTTATTGGGGTTGGCAGTAATTGTTTATAACATCTCTGAGGTCCCCAAGTTGTTCAAGGTCCATAGATTGCATGGTATTTCTTAGTTGGGGAAGTTTTGTTTGGGTGACTTTAGAAATTTTGGTCTTAATTACCTGCTATTTAAAATATTGGATAAGGCAGGGTGCAGGAAGAAATAGGCCAATAGGGGCAAAGATGAGGAGAAGACAAGCCCAAAAGGATTTCAGTCCTAGGGGATTGGTTTGTCAGGCAAATAACATGCCCTGAAATCCCAGCAGATCTCTTTGAATATATGTATATCTTGTTCCTCTAGCCCAATTTTTTAACAGAGAAACAGCAGCCAGTGGTACCCAGCTAGCAGGATGTGATAGACACTTCTTACCTGCCTTTTAGATGAAGGAATGTGGCTTTTTGCATAGTAAAGAGCTGGCATCTGGAGCTGGAGCAGGAAATACAGCCAGGCTTTCCAGGCAGAATAAGATACATACAGAGATGCAGGGAGACAAATGGAGATACAGATTGATGGAAAAGGAGAAGGAAGGAAGACAGAATGGAGTAGGGTGTTAGGTAGTGAGAATCACATGGAAAGACAGAACGTTTGAGAAGTCAATTTAAGTTAGCAGCTAGCTGGGAGACTACCCCAGCAGAAGGGCAACAGTTTTAAACTATATAGATGTCTCCATGTCTTAACTTACCCTCAAACGGGATCACAAAATTCTCACACTATTTGGTGTACAAACATAAGGCCTGAAATCCAGGCTTGGCCATGAGATTCAGATTAGGCATGAGATACAATCTTAGGCATGACATCAAAATTCTTCACAATTTCCAGATATGGGAGCTGGATGAGAGAATCCAGGCACAGGATCATCCCAGATACAGGAATGTGGAGCAGAGTCAGAAGCTGAAATTCTAGACCTCAGAGTTTATAATATATGCTCATAACAGAATATTCCCCAGAGAATAGAATTTTTTAAAGCTTTTTAAAATTTTAAAAAGTTTTAAAAAGAAATAAATATTAAGTGTAAGAGTGGTAAAGAGAAATAAGTAGAAATGTTTTGTAAAAGTGCATAATAAAGTGGAGCCACTAAAGGAAGATTTTAAAAAGATATTTTTTGTGTTTTTTTTTTAAAGGAAAATACTATAGCAGAGGGCATTTGTACCTCATATAATTTTGTTTTAATTATCTCACAGAACTAATTATAATATGCTCAGTAATGATTGTTATTTTCTACATCTTGTTTTAGAAAAATCAGCATAAAGAAGAAAGTAGAGAATCTCTTTGTCTTTCTCCCTTAAATTCACATAAAAAAGACTCAGATATGGAGACTATTGTGAGGTGGAATGCTAGATTAAAAGCAGTAGTACAAAAAATACAGGATAATTTAAATCAAAATAAGTAACTTTTTTAAGGTAGACTATAGACATTTGATCTAAAGCCTGTAGTGCTACCTTAATATGAGACTGCAGGATGGCAGTACAAGCCTACTAGAAAACCTACAATAATTTTTATAGTTACTGTAAGAGAATTACCTTGAAATAAAGGAAATGTAAAAGGTTATAAAACATTTGCATAGGAGCTCCTAGAGCTGCTAGATTAAAAAAAAATTAGAGAGGCAATAGGTGAATAATTATTATTAAAACAGGTATTAAATAACTGTTCAAATTAATTAAGATAAATAATATAGTATGTCTGGCCAGTTAGCTCAGTTGGTGAGAGCATGGAGCTAATAATACTGCATAATTTAAAGGACTTGGATGATTTCATATGAGTTATAATAGAAGATTGTCACCAAACACAGTGGCTGAACTGGTAGATAGAGGAGGCACCATCTATGCAGCAATACAATAGGACTAGAGCTATTAATATTGTCAAGAACCAGATGCTAGGTCAGGTCAATATGCTGATTTATGAGTGGAGATTATGTTTAATGATGTGACCTTAGAGTGATATCATATCTAGTAGTCTTAAATTCTTGGGACAAGGTTGAACAATAGGGAAGATGATCTGAATCATTTACTAAGATAACACAGTGCTGAGATGAATCTTTTACTGATGTTTTTTACAAAGAGTAACTTCAACCCTAAATAGTGCAATATGGGATCCAGATGCAAAGGACATATTATCTTTAGCTTTCAAAATGCTAACACTGAGTGCAAAAATATTATTAGACCATTAAATGATAGATCTGTAAATACTTATGAATGGATATAATTACTGCAAATATTGTATCTAATACTTTCAACATTGCTATGATAGGAAAATTTAAAAATTTTAAGATATGTTAAAAGTATGAGAGTTCACAATGCTCAATAATTTAGCTGTGGAAGACCAGCTTATTTCCAAAGGATTATAGACAAAATGGTTGCTAAGGATAGTAATTTCACTAAAGATAATCCAGGAAAAAATTCCTGGGAAATGTAAAATTGTGGAAAGGGCAGACATAGGGCTGGTGAATACAGGTCATCAAGTGATATACAAGGAGGTTCCTTACAATTGGAAACGTGCCTAGGAGGCTTTTCTTGGGCCCTGCCAAATAACAACAGGAGCCATTGGTTCCTTTTCAGCCAAGGAGAGCCTGTTCTAGAGAACAGCTAGAAAAATTAATGCTTGATACAACAGTCAGCACGGCTCTAAGTTTAACTACTGCAACTACTCCAATGAATACAACAATTGATTCTAAACACACCAGGAAACAAACATTTTAGCAAACATGCATAAAGTCTGAGATTAAAATTGAAATTACTGTTACATGAAATTGAAATTGAAGACCTACTGCATACTATAGCAGAAGTCATTGTAATTTTACAAGATTCTTATTATCTATCTTGACCACAGTTCCTAGGGGTTGTGACATTTACATAAATAAAGTACAAAATGGATTAAATGTATAGGACCAGAAGATCAAAGTGGATGATTAAGTCCACATATGGCACATTTAGTCATGGATTTATGGGGAAGAAATCTATTGCAAAGGTGGAACACATATCCTATCAGTTCTTAAATTCCAAGGACCAGCTGTAAAATAGAAGATATTCCTGAAAATGTATTGAATTTCTTCAAAAACTGTTATAGACTGTATAGGTTGTCCAGGGGCAGGACACAGAAAAAGTGGCTCTCCAAATTAATACCAACTTTCCCATCAGTAAAATGGTTAACAAATTAGCCTGTTTGGTTAGAGCAGTCGCTCTTAAATAAACAATCTTTATAGGCCCTATAGCCACTGGTCCCAGAGTAGCTGGTGGTTCAACATATAAAAGAATCTACCAGACCTTTGAATTTTCCTGTACTTGTCATTAAAATGAAATTGGGAAAATGGAGGATGCTAACATATCTGACAACAACTAATAAAGAGATTCAGCCTATGGGTTTCTAATAACCTGGAATCCCTTTTGAAATACCTGTTGTAGTTATATAAATAACAAAGTTAATTCTCAATCATCTGAAATACTCAACATTTTCTATATGCAAAACAATTTATTTTTTTATCAAAGGCATGGTTTATTACAGTGATTTTTTAAAAGATTGCTTTTTCCCAATCCCCTATAGGAAAGATTGCTTTAACTTTGCCCACATTTAAGAGTGAAATGCCAATGGGAAGATAGCAGTAAAAGGTCTAGCCACAGGAATGTTAAAGTTCCTCACTTTGTGTCAATACTTTGTGTAACAGCCATTAGAAATAATAAACAGTCTGTTGCTGTACCAGTACTGGTACAGCAACAGAGGTAGATCAATGGAATAGGATCGAAGACCCAGAAATGAATCCACACACCTATGGTCACCTGATCTTTGACAAGGGAGCTAAAACTATCCAGTGGAGAAAGGACAGCATTTTCAACAAATGGTGCTGGCACAACTGGCGGTTATCATGTAGAAGACTGGGAATTGATCCATTCTTATCTCCTTGTACGAAGGTCAAGTCNCTCCCAAGGAAGGAGCTAGAGAAAGTACCCAAGGAGCTGAAGGGGTCTTCAACCCTCTAGGTGGAAGAATAACATGAACTAACTAGTTCCCCCTGCGCTCATGTCTCTAGCTGCATATATGGAAGAAGATGGCCTAGTTGGCCATCATTGGGAGGAGAGGCCCCTTGGTCATACAGACTCTATATGCCCCAGTACCGGGAACGCCAGGGCCATTAAGTGGGAGGGGGTGGGTAGGGGAGCAGGGCGGGGATGCGGGAGGGTAAGGGAAAATTTCTGGATAACATGTGAAATGTAAATGAAGAAAATATCTAATAAAGAGGAAAAAAAAAAAAAAAGAAATAATAAACAGGGCCGGGTGTGGTGGCGCACGCCTTTATTCCCAGTACTCCGGAGGCAGAGGCAGGTGGATTTCTGAGTTCGAGGCCAGCCTGGTCTACAGAGTGAGTTCCAGGACAGCCGGGGGGACTATACAGAGAAACCCTGTCTCGAAAAACCAAAAAAAAAAAAAAAAAAAAAAGAAAGAAAGAAAGAAATAATAAACAATTTATTCAATTTACACTTTATCACTAGATTGATAATATCTTACTTACTGAATCTTTGTTGTTGTTGTTGTTGTTGTTGTTGTTGTTGTTGTTTTGAGACAGGGCTTCTCTGTGTAGCCCTGGCTGTCCTGCAGTCCTGGAACTCACTCTGTAGACCAGGCTGGCTTTGAACTCAGAAATTCACCTGCCTCTGCCTCCCAAGTGCTGAGATTAAGGGCGTGAGCCTCCACCGCCTGGCTACTTGCTGATTCTTAGGGAAAAAATGTTCATTGAAATTAAAAAAATTCCTTGTATGTGATTACAAATTGTTCCTAGAAAAATGCAAACATAAGATTCTCTCAAATATCTAAAATATAAGATAGATTTAGAGAGAAGACATATATAGGAAATATACATTAGGAGAGATAAGTTACAAACTCTTAATGGCTTTCAAAAATTACTGGGAGATTTTAATTGTCTGTGGCCCATCATTGGATTATATACTTAAGAGCTACGCAATATATTTTATACCTTACAAGGTAGTTCAGACTTAAATCATTCATAAAAATTATCAGCTAAAGCTAAGAGTATTGACTCTGGTCAAAAAGAGAATTCAGCATGCATATGTGAATCACTTGAATTCTATGCTTAAATGTGTTTTAGTTATTTTTTTCTCCTAATTCTCTTAAAAGAAATTCTTATGTAAAGAGAAGATAATATCTTAAAATGAATATTTTGTACTCATGAACCATAAAGAAATTAGAACCTACTTAGAAAAGGTTCCTGAATTGATTGTGAGAGGAAGAATGAGAATATTAACATGAAAATATCCAGCAGTGATTATAGAGCTTTACACTAATTCTGAAATTCCATCATTATGGGAAGCCAATGATTACTGTCAAGTAGCTTACAGTATTTTGGGGGGGGGGAGTGGCAGAAGAAATTAACAACAAGTTCCCCCAAAGCAAGCAACATCAGTTTATAAAAACAATTACTTGGATTCTTCCTTCTATAGTAAGAGGAACACCAATCTCTCAAGCTGCTGTTTTTTATACAGATGCTAATAAATTTGGAATGGCAGGTTATGAAGTCAGGAAATATAATTAAAGTAATACAAAGCCCATATGTTTCTGTTCAAAAATTAGAACCATATGATATTCTCATGGTTTTATTAATTTCCAAGAATCTCTTAATATATTTACTGACTCTGAATATGTATAAGGTGTTTCTTTGCATATAGAAACTGCTGAATATTTGAGATGATTCAGAAGTAACTTTGTTATTTATACAACTACAACAGGCAATTCAAAACAGAGATCATCAACTATATACAGCCCTACTGGATCTTGTATACCTTTGCTAGCACCATTAGCACTAGAAAATAAGGAGATAGCTCAACTATTATAAAGATGTTTCTGAAGTTTCAAATTTTCATGAGACTCCATGTAAATAGTAGAAGCTTAAAGAAAAATATTCTATAACCTGGTAACAAGCCGAGGGGGAAAATTGTCCTACCTTCTTTTATATATAATCAAGCTCTTCTACCTACCAGAAGTCACACTAAATGTACCCAAAGAAATAAACCAAAAGAAAAAATTTATCAGATGGATGAGGATTAATTACACCCTGTTACAGTTTGCGTAAGCAGTCCAAATGGACTGATAAAACCAGACAGATGCTTTTCACCTGATCAGACATAGAACAGAGAATCATCATTAACTGATTTTGCACACTGTACATTCTATTCGTATGCTAATGCTGACAATTTTAAAAGTTTGTGTGTTTTCAGATCAAAACAGACACCAGTGAAGACAAAGCAGCTAGCCAAGGTGATCCAGCCTCACAGACTGCCTCAGCCATTGCATTTCAGTGTAAAGGACTTATGTTTTTCTCCATTGAGTTTAATGTTGTCTATTGGCTTCGTGTATATTGTTTTGTTTATGTTTATCATAATCAAAGGGTATGTCTTGTAGAGTGTCTGTCACAGGCTTTTCAGCATTGAATGAGATAATCATGTGATTTTTTTTTTCAGTGTATCTATATGGAGGAATACATTGATGGATTTTAGTAATTTGAATCATACCTGCATTCCTGGGATGAAACCTACTTGATCTTGGTGGATGATGTCTTTGATGTGTTTCTGGATTCAGTTTGCTAGTATTATCTTCAGTGTTTTCACATCAATATTCATAGAGAAATCTGTCTGAACTTCTCTTTATTTGCTGAGTCTATGTGTGGTTTAGGTATCCGTGTGACTGTAATTTCATGGAATAAGTTTGGCAGTGTTCCTTCTTTGTCTATTCTGAGGAATAGTTTGAGGAGTATTGGTATTAGCTTTTCTTTGAAAGACTGGTAGGATTCTGTACTAAAATTATCTGCACCTGGGCTTTTTTGTTTGGGAGGCTTTTACTGACTGCTTCTATTTCTTTAGAGGTTATGTGGCTCTTTAAATAGTTTCTCTGTTCTTGATTTAACTTTGATAAGTGATATCTGTCTATAAAATGGTCCATTTTGTTAAGATTTTCAAGTTTTTGTAGAACACACGCTTTTGTTTTAAGATCTATTGATTCTTGGATTTTCCTCAGTGTCAGTTGTTATGTCTCCACTTTTATTATTGATTTTTTTTTTCATCTGGGTATTGTCTGTCTCTTGGTTAGTGTGTCTAAGGGTTTATCTTTCTTGCTGATTTTCTCAAAGAACTAGATTTTGGTTTTATAGCTTCTTTGTATTGTTTTCTTCGTATCTAACTGATTGATTTTGATTACTTCCTGTCTTATACTCTTCTTTGTGGTGTTTGTTTCTGCTTCTCTTCTTCCTTCTCTTCCTCTGCCTTTTGCTAGAGCTCTCGGGTGTACTCTTAAAATGCTTTCATGAGAACTTCCTAATTTCTTTATGCAAACACTTAGTTCTATGCACTTTCTTCTTAGCAGTGCTTTCATTGTGTCTAATAAATTTGGGTATGTTTTAATCTTCATTTTCACTGAATTCTAGAAGGTCTCTAATTTCTATCTTCATTTCTTCCCTGACCCAGAGATTATTGAGTAGAGAATTGTTCAGTTTTAAAGAATATGTAGGCCTTCCAATGTTTCTGTTGTTGTTGAAGTCCTGTTTTAATCCATGGTGGTCTTAGTAAGATACAAGGCATTCCTGAAATTTTTCTTGTATTTGTTGAGACAACTATATGGGGGAAGGGCCTGCATGGCCATGATGAGGCTGTGTGCTCTAGCAGACAGACCCCCTTGTTTTGCCTGTTTGTTTTTTCTTAGATGGTATATCTTAAAAGTAGAGTAGAAGGAGAAGATGAAAAGGCAACTTCCAAGAAAAGCTCAAAGGAAGAAGCATAGATGCTTGATAGCATGGTTATCACCAGGACCAGAGAGAGAGTGAGAGGCAGTATCTGTAGGCCAGGGGGCAAGTGTGGATCTAGCTGTTTTGGCCACAGGGGACTGGCTGGCAAGCAGGGGAAGCAGGGAGCCCAGAACAGGCACTGCCTTCTGAAAGGCAGCTCTGTTAGTTATGTAGTAGCCCCCTCTCTGTGGTGTTGGGGGAGGGGCAGAGAGTAGAGGCTAGTCACCATGGTAGTAGAGCAAGAAATTCCAAAATAAGATTTACAGAGTGTAGATAAAAGTCAAAAGGGACAGGGGAAGCTGGACAGGAACATGTGTGTGTGTGTGTGTGTGTGTGTGTGTGTGTGAGAGAGAGAGAGAGAGAGAGAGAGAGAGAGAGAGAGAGAGAGAGAGAGAAAGAGGAGGAGGGAGAACACAATAAAGAGATTTTAAACTTATTTTACAAATTTTGAAGGCTTACATAATTAAAAATGTTTTTAAAAAATCACTGACTTCAAAGTATATCTGACGAGGCTGGAGAGATGGCTCAGCATTTAAGAGCACTTACTGCTTTTCCAAAGGTCATGAGTTCAATTACCAGCAACCATATGGTGGTTCTCAGCCATCTGTAATTGGATCTGCTGCCCTCTTCTGGTGTGTCAAGGATAGTGTGGTCATATAACCAAAATAAATAAATAAACCTTTTTAAAAAAGTACATTTAACCTTACTATTGCTAAAATTATTAAGTTATAGGTATTTATTAATAAACTAAGTTAAATGGCTAACAGCTTTATACACAGTGAACATTGTGACCAGTCACACCATGTTCACAGACAACACACAGAGACAACCATGTATAGTTACTATACATGGAGAAAACAAGGTAGTCCATGAAAAAACAAATTTAAACAATATCTTTTTACTAATCCAGCCCTAGAGAGAAGACTAGAAACAAAACTCTAATAATTTCTTTCTCTTTTTGGTTTTTCGAGACAGGGTTTCTCTGTATAGCCCTGGCTGCCCTGAACTCAATTTGTAGTGCCACCATGCCCGACTAGAACTCTAATACAAGGAGGAAACTTCACCCAAGAAAATACAAAAATATATATAACTGCACACCAGCAAAACCAAAAGAAGAAACTCTCCCTCTCCCTCTATCACCCCCCACATGTACACACACACACACACATACACAAAACCATAATCAACATAAAAAATAACAGGAAATTACATTCATTTGTCATTAATATCTCTCAGCATCAGTGGTCTCAATTTTCCAATAAAAAGACGGGATAACAGAATGGATGAGTAAACAGGATTTATCATTCTGCTGCATAGAAGAAACACACCTCAGCAATAAAGATAAACATTACCTCCGAAATAAGGGCTAGAAAAAGGTTTGCCTAGCAATTGGACGCAAGAAACAAGCTGGAGTATCCATTTTAATATCTAATAAAATGGACTTGCAAACAAAAAAGAAATCAAAAGAAATGGAAAAGGATACTTCATAGTCCTTAAAGGAAAAATCCACCAAGATAACATTTCAGTTGTAAACATCTATACCCCAAAAGTAAGGGCATTCACGTTCATAAAAGAAATATTACTGAAAATTAAATAAAACATTGGAACCAAGACATTAATTCTGGAAGACTTCAACATCCCACTCTGACCAATAGACAGAACAATTGGATAGAAACTAAATAGAGAAATAATGAAACTAAAAGAGGTAATGCATCATATGGACCTAACAGATATGTAGAGAATATATCACTCAAACACAAAAGATTATACCTTCTTCTCAGCACCTTCTCCCAAATTGGCAATGTACTTGGTTATAAAGCAAACCTCAAAAATATAAGAAAATTGAAATAACTCTTCTATCCCATCAGACAACCATGTATTTTTTAAATGGTTTTTTCGAGACAGGGTTTCTCTGTATAGCATTGGCTGTCCTGGAACTCACTCGGTAGACCAGGCTGGCCTTGAACTCAGAAATCCGCCTGCCTCTGCCTCCTGAGATCTGGGATCAAAGGTGAGTGCCACCACACCAAGCCAGACAACCATGTATTAAAGCAGTCTTTAGATTAGGAAAAGATATTCACCAACCCTACATCTGACAGAGGGCCAATATCCAAAATATATAAAGAACTCAAGAAATTAGACACCGTAGAGCAGTGGTGGTGCAAGCCTTTAATCACAGCACTCATGAGGCAGAGGCAGGCATATTTCTGAATTTGAGGTCAGCCTGGTCTACAAAGTGAGTTCCAGGACAGACAAGGCTATACAGAAAAACCCTTTTTCAAAAAAACCACCCCACCCCAAAAAAAGAAAGAAGTTTGACACAAACAAACCAAATAACCCAATCAAAATATAGGGTATAAAGCTAAACTGAGAATTCCCAACAGAGGAATCTCTAATGGCCAAGACACAGTTAACAAATGTTCAATGTCAGTGGTCATCAGGGAAATGCAAATCTAAATGACTCTGAATTGCACCTTGCACTAATTAGAATAGCTAAGACCAAAAACTCAAGAGACAGCACATGCTGGCTAGGATGAGGAGCAAGAGGAATACTCCTTCATTGCTGGCAGGAGTGCAAACTGATACAAGCACTTTGGAAATTAATTTGGCGATATTTCAGAAAATTGGGAATAGTTCTACCTCAAGACTCACCTATACCACTCCTGGGAATATAGTCAAAAAATGTTGTACCATCCCACAATGATACTTACTCAAAGATGTTTATAGCAGCTTATTCATAATAGCCAGGAACTAGAAACAACCCGCATCCCCCCACACACACACCTGAAGAAAGGATATACTAAATGGGGTTCATTTACACAATGCAATACTAATCAGCTATTAAAAACATGGACATCAGCCTGGCGTGGTAGAGCACACCTTTAATCCCAGCCCTTGGGCAGCAGAGGCAGGCAGATTTTTGAGTTAGAGGCCAGCCTGGTCTACAAACTGACCTCCAGGACAGCCAGGGCTATACAGAGAAACCCTGTATCAAACAAACAAACAAACAAACAAAAACCCAAAACAAACAAAAAAACCACGGGCATCATGAATTTTGTAGGGCATTGGATGGAACTAGAAAATATCATCCTGAGGGACATGTGTAATATGTACTCAGTTATAAGTGGAAAGTAAGTCTTATAGTATAGGATACTCATGCTACAATACACTGAACCAAAGAAGCCAAATACTTAAGAGGGTATTGATGCTTGAATCTTTCTCAGAATAGGAAATAAAACAGATATTGGAGGTGGATGGATGGAGGGACCTAAATGGGAGAGGGGGAGTTGAACAGGGCAGGGGTATCATGTGTAGGGTGAGCAGGGGAGACAGAAAGGAAATTCAGGGTGGGGATACATCTCTAGGATGTGCCAGAGACCTGGGATTGGGGGAGACCACAGGGAATCTTTGGGGGTGAATCTAGCTGAGACATCTAGCAATGAGTGATATGGTGCCTGAAGTTGCTGCTGTCTCTGGACAGGCAGGCCTCCCAATAGTGGGATGGATAAGTCAAAAACCTTCCACATAGAATGTGTCCTGCCTGTAAGGTGTGCAGGGACAGGAATAGAATAAAGCTGGATTGAGTGGTCAAGCAGTGATTGGCCCAGGTTGGGACCATTCCATGTGCAAGATCCAATCNTGGTGACCTTAACTCCCCACTTATGTGTAGCAGATTTGCAGTTTGGTCTTCATTCAGGTGTTCCAACAATTGGAATGGTGCTGTCCCTGAACCTCTTGCCAGCCTGTGGATACTAAACCCTTGGATGGATAGCCTTTTCTAGCCTTGGTAGGGGAGGGTGCACCTGGACCTGCAGTTACTTGATGAGGTAGGGTAGGGTGGGGTGGAGGGTGGAATGGAGGGGTGGGGGATGTGGGACTAACCCCTTCTCTGAGGATAGGGAAAGGGTTGAGTGGGTAGGAGAAGCTGTGTTCAGAGGACAGAGAAGGGAGAGGCTGAAATTGGGATATAGAGTGAATAAATAAATGAATGAAAAGAAAAAAAGATTGCTATCAGTCATGTGTTGTCTATGTTACAGAATGGAACAAGCCCTTTGGTTTAAGATTATGTAAGCATAGGCTTTTAATCATTAACCCCAAGTTACGAGTTTAAGGTAATTCGGTTATAGATATCACACATTTTTAACCATATCCAATAACTTATAAGTCAATAGTCCTTTAGTGTTCTACTCTGACTTTAAAATCATAGCTGGGCAGTGGTGGCACACACCTTTAATTCCAGCACTTGGGAGGCGGAGGCGAGGCGAGCAGATTTCTGAGTTCAAGGTCAGCCTGGTCTACAGAGTGACTTCCAGGACAGACAGGACTATACAGAGAAACCCTGCCTTGAAAAACAAAAAACAAAAACAATAAAATCATGCCTAGGTGTGAAAAGGGGTAAGCCATAACTCATTTTCTGAGCCAGCAAGAAAGTAGAACATTATAAATCATTGCTAGTATCATCCATATTTAAACAATATTTCAATTCCTATTATTATATTAACTTCAGTGCCTAGAAAACCCAGAGGTGAATTTTGAGCCCAGTAAACTACCTACGGGAATGAAAAACAACAGTTTTTTTATGCTTTGAAGAGCAGTACAAACCAGCATGCAATAACTATGTGCATTCTTACACATAAATTAAGCAACAAATCTTACAAGAATAGAAATCACAGATTCATCCATACTTTGGAGAAGAGCTGGAGCTTTGTGCAGTTGGGGGCAGAGCTCTGGACATTACAAAGTTATCCAATGAGCCCAAAGTGCTATTTGTGAATTGTCTACCCCCAAATCTACCTTACTCATACTTGGTGTTCTAAAATGTTAAGTTTTTATCGACCCAGCTTTCCTGCCAGGTAGGCACAGGTAAGAGAAGGCAGAAGAAGGGTGTGAACCAGGGGTAGAGTCTGTAGCTCCTGGATACAACCCCAAGTCAGAGCATCACATATTCAGAGACTCAACTTCACAGCCAGCTAGATGCAGGCAGGTGGGGTCGGAACTATGCTGCACCTGGAGCTTCCTGAGCGACTGTGCCTTACAGCTTTAAGTCAAAACACACATAGACAGACCAGATACATAAGACAACGATATTTAAAATTGGCCTTTTCTCCTGCTAAGTCCGTAAGTTCTTATATTGTGCGTTCCTCTAATTTAGTCGCACCCCCCCCCCCCAAATAGTAACACATGAGGAAGGACCAGACAAGTGGTCAAGACACAAAACAAGAGTCAACAATCAAGATTGAATTGGTGTTACACAGAGGTTTCATCAATCTAGGAGAATTTACCCAATGGGAGACTATTTCAGCGTCCTCCTTGTATAGCCCCTGGAATGCCTGGTATCCTCTGGAAGTCTCTGCTTTGTTGGACAGCCTAGGCATTGGAACCTAGCTGAAGTTCCCCTGTGCTGGGTTACTTAAGTTTCTACCACTGAGCATCAGCAGAGGGAGTTTCCAGAACTCCCATAGCAAATAACCGATAGAAAATAACTGATGGCCCAGGATGAACTCCCAATTACGTAGAAATTACTAAAAAATAACCGATAGGTATCTCCCAATTGCCCGAACGGGTGTACAAACTCTATCCTCTTAACCAGAATCCAGGAACCAACAGGAAGCTTACTGTTGTTCTCTGAGTCTACCATTCACCCTGGGAGTCTGCAGAGGGAACACATTGCCCGGAAACCTTGGCTGGGTCAGTCCACCCCTTGATTATCCGGAATGAAGAGCGAATTTGCGGCCTTTATTTCCTTATGCGCCTTTATACGTTAATTCTGAGTTTTACTGGAAAAAAACAACCATTTCCTTCCAAATTTAAAGCAACCGTTTATTAAATATTAAGTACTGACCAAGAGATGAACCTGGATCAGAAATATCCACAGAATTTCCCAGGTGGAAAAGTCCCCTGTCACAGGTTGTAGGGGTTTATCCACAGAATCAATTTGGCCACCGTACTTTCCCATGAGGACTTGTTATTTACAAAGGACTACAATTCCCAGCATCCCTAGAAGTTTCTTGGTTCCTGTGCAGATGACGCTTACAGGTCAAATTTGGGAATTACAATTGCAAGCTTGATTTCCATTACATATCCACTTCATTTCCGGAGGAAGAAAGGGAAGTGCCTAATGAATGAAGTAAAGGTAGTTCAAGCAAGCTCCAGATTCCACGACATAGAAAGCGCAGGGTCATTGTTTACAAAGGGGAGGAGCACGCAAGAGCTGAGGTGGTGGATCTTTCCCAGTGCGGGCTGGGAAGATAGACGGGTAGAATACAGGCACAAGTGCTACTGAAATGCAAATCTCTGTGTATCTGGAAAGGTCTGGTACTGTACTGGAAGACCCGGCCAGCAACCATTATGCTGAGTCCCATCAGCATACCCTAACCTCAAGGAGGTACACAGGTTACTCAAGACTTAATGGCCTTAATGGCCAATCAGAGCCTTGACATGGACCTGCCAGTCAGAAAAGGAGGCAGGATCTTCCGGGTGCCTTGCCGCAGCTTCAGCTCTGTAGTGGAGCCAGCTGGAAAAGTTCTGATTGTTTTTCTCTGAGCGCTTCTGGTGGGTGCTGTGAGGGAAGCTAAGCTCTAGCAAGTTCCTAATTCGCGACATGGTAAGTGCAGAGCCACTGCCCACAGAGGAAGGAGCAGGCAGCTGTGTAGCAGGAGCTGGTATGGTGGCTTGTCCCTGGGTCTGGGTGGCAAGCTGTGGCCACATCTGCCCAACTTTTACTTCCCTTTTTTGTCCCAGTCATTCCCTGAACCCAGCGGTGGGCTGTGAATCCCTTCACTATGAGGGCGGCATTTGCTCAAAGCATCTGGCAGAGACTTGTGTGTGGAAACAGCCTTAGCAGGATGTCAAACTCAGAGAGGCCTAGTTTCTCTTTACTTCTAAAAGTTAGCTCCCCTATCATTTAACATTTAGATGTAAGACCTATTTGGAGTTAATTCTGTAGAGTTTGTAAAAGGCATCTCATGCTGGGTAGCACTCCAATATCAAACTGTGGTGTAGAAGAGTAGAATTGATGATGTTAAAGGATTTAGCAATGCTTAGGTGAGATACAAAGCAACAGCAAGTAGAGTTTAGCTGAGGGAGGAATGCCTCTGAGACACCCTACAGGTAAGTAGTTTGCTAAATAGACCCATTAGAGATCAGGATGCTAGGACAGATATATTTGTTCACTAGGATTGTCCAGAAATTTTGCTCCAGTGCATAACAGGAGGCTACTCTGATTGACAACCAGCCACTAGGGTCATCCTCATAGCAAAGAACTGGCTGCTCAAGGGAGCATTATAGGGTCCCAATCAACATTAAAGGCTGTTTTACCATAAAGTGCTAGTTTTCTTCTTGGGGAAAAAGCATAGTTCTGCCATATTCGCTGGAGAACACCGGCTGGCAACTCCTTTAAAGAAAACCACTGTTGGGTCCAGGACTGGCTTGATCACACAAGGCTTTCTGTGAGGCCCTCATGTATAGAAAATGGCATAGCTCTTTCTCAAACTCAGGAACATGCTTGACAGAGCCAGGTACGGCCTTATGTATTGGAAGTAAAATAGAGCTGCTTTTCTTTTTCCTTTTCTCCCTTTTATTATTATTATTATTAATTATTTTACTTATTTACATTTCAAATGTTGTCCCCCTTTGTTGTCTCTCTTTCATAAGCTCCTCGCCCCAATCCTTTTGCCTCTAAGATGGAGTTGCCTCACCCAGCCCCCCACTCTCACCTCACCCATCTAGCATCCTTGTTTGCCAGGGCAACAAGCCTCCACAGGACCAAGCTCCACAGCTGCCATTGATGCCAGATAGGGCAGTTCTCTGGTACATATGTAGCAGGAGCCATGGACCCACTCATGTATACTCTGTGGTTGGTGCTTTAGTCTCTGGAGCTCTGAGGTGTCTAGTTAGTTGATAGTGTTGTTCTTTATATTTGATTGAATCCACAGGCCCCAATAGAAGAGTTAGCAGAAGGACTGATGGAGCTGAAGGGGATTGCAACCCCATAGGAAGGTCTCCTTTTCTAGAGCAAGGAAGATGCTTGAGAGAGGTCATAATGATCTGAGGACGCCTCTGGCGAGGGGTTACTTTAGATCCTGAGAACCCAACTCCTCTCACCTTGTGGGGCTGTGGTGACCAGTCTCAAGGCATCTGTAGGGTTTAAGTAATGCCTTTGAGATACAGTATTATCTTACTGTTCCTTTGTACAGTATTATGTTACTAGAGTTTCCCTGAGTTAGTCCCATTGTATGGTAGTTTGTGTTGACTTCATAGAAGTTTCCCATTTCTTTGCTATTCTTCTTAGAAACTTACTTGGCATAACACATAGCTTATACAAGATCCCACCCCCTGCCCCCCAGCTTTTGTCTTTTCTACTTTCAACTTTTTCTAACTTTCTCATCTTCTGGGACCGTCCTCTGAGGACCCTGTCACTGATTGTTTGATGTCACTGGTGGACTTAAGAAATAATTCTCTGTTCAGGTGATTTGTGCTCACTGTGAACCCTGAGATTGTGCTGTTCACGGTAAAACCTATTTTTAATTGTACTGTGGCTCAACTTTAACACACACCTATAATTCAAGAGCTTTCTGCTTGAATTTTGTAAACAGGATTTACAAACCATAGGTTAAGAGTCAGAGTATATAACCAGTTGACAGGAAGTGCAAATAGGATTAATAAGAAAAAAACAATAAGCTGGGCGTGGTGGCCCACGCCTTTAATCCCAGCACTAGGGAGGCAGAGGCAGGCATATTTCTGAGTTCGAGGACAGCCTAGTCTACAAAGTGAGTTCAAGGACAGCCAGGGCTACACAGAGAAACCCTGTCTCGAAAAACCAAAAAAGAAAGAAAGAAAGAAAGAAAGAAAGAAAGAAAGAAAGAAAGAAAGAAAGAAAGAAAGAAAGAAAGAAAGAAAGAAAGGCGATAAAGAGTTAGAAAGACTCAGGGAGATGGATAGAGATGCACAGAGATTAGAAGGGAGGTGCATTAGAAGGTTTTTTGGTTTTGGTTTGTTTGTTTGTTTTTTGTGGTAGTATGAGAGAGGGGCATTCTTGGTGGGGCATCTGCTGAAGAGAAAGGTCAATTGGGTGCTTTCTCTACCTGTCTGATTAGCAGACTTTCACCCCAGCCCAAGAGATGTTTCTTTTTCTTTTTTTTTTTTTTTTTTTTTTTTTTTTCGAGACAGGGTTTCTCTGTGTAGCCCTGGCTGTCCTGGAACTCACTCTGTAGACCAGGCTGGCCTCGAACTCAGAAATCCGCCTGCCTCTGCCTCCCGAGTGCTGGGATTAAAGGCGTGCGCCACCACGCCCGGCTCTTCTTTTTCTTTTTTTTCTTTTTTTTCTTTGCACTCCCGAACGAATTTATTAAGACTATACCAATGATAACACAATGAGGTACAGTGGCAGAAATTGACACAACAGCATTAAATGCAGGTGGCAACTGAAATGGACATAAACATTAAATAATACAGATACTATATGAAATACTGTGCTATCAAATGAGACAGTGATGAAACTGAGTGACACATCACACTGATGCTGATATATCCCTAAATGAACTAGATGATACCATGATTAATACTCAACTCAAAATATATGAAATATCTTGACCCTAAACCTGCTTGGATTCAGCCAGCCACATAGGGATGGTTGGTTATGGTATCTACCTTCTTCTCAGTTCACAAAGAGGCTGACAAGGAGAAGCCTGTCACAGGGAAATAGGACAGAGCCTACATAGGCAAGGTAATAAGACCAGGTCTGCCATCAACCCCAAACATGGCAGCACAGGGCTTTGAGGCTGTTTGACAGACAGGGTCTTACCTTGTAATTAAGGCTGCTAAAGAACTCACTGTGTTAGCCAGGCTAACCTTACACCCGAGATCCTCTTGCCTTTGCCTACAAAGTGCCAGCATTCTAAGCATATGTCACTATGCTTGTAATGACTCCCTGAACATCACAACCAGCATTTATATAGTTCTTCCAGACTTAGCTTCCCAGACCATCCAACGCCAAAGCTTCACTGGTTTTACTTTGTTTTTCTAAGACATGGTCTCATTCTGTAGCCCAGGCTGGCCTGAAATGTACTCTGTAGCAAAAACTGGCCTCTAACTCACACTCCCCACTCAGCCTCACAGGTGCTGGGAAGTAAGGACTACATGGCTGCCTTCCAGAGCACTCTGTGGTTTGTTTTCAGAAAGAGTCCAAGAGATGTTTCTTAATTACTCTTTTAATTGTGTATGTATTGATTTCTACCTGGGAAGGCATTTCTTTTTTTTTTTTTTCCAGTTTTTCGAGACAAGGTCTCTGTGTAGCCCTGGCTGTCCTGGAGCTCACTCTGTAGACCAGGCTGGCCTCGAACTCAGAAATTCGCCTGCCTCTGCCTCCCAAGTGCTGGGATTACAGTCGTGCACCACCACGCCCGGCTTTGTTTGAATTTTAATAATGACAATTATACTTTATCAAATATGTAATAGTCTTAATCAAATGATACATTTCTTTCTTTTCTATGATGAAATTACCCACCTTAGATGTTAGTACTTTTACATTTACTATGGAAGATATATTTAAACATTTTTATATATCACTTTTTATATATAAAATGTAATATATTATATAGTTAATGTAGCTCTACTGTGTAACATTACATATGTAATTGTATTATTTGAATAGTTATTCCAGCATTACCTTTCCTTAAAGAAAAGGAAGGATACTGTTTTATTATTAAATGTGCAGGACCCTCTGTAATTCAACAATTCAAAGTAGTAGAAGATAATGAAAAAATAACTGGGTTTGTTTCTTGCATGGTATCTATTTCACATTGCTGAGAGTAAAACTTCTGATTTCATAGATCTGGACAGAGCCCATGGATGAGCTTGTTATGAATTCCTGTGGGATGGTCACCCTTTGCACAAACAGAATGAAAATTATATCTATCAAAATCGTGCTTTCCTCTGGTAGTACTATGTCCAATTTTCTGAGGAACTGCCAGAGTGGTGTTCTGAGGATTTCCAGAGTGTTTGTACAAGCTTGCAATCCTACCAACAATGGAGTAATCATCCCCTTTCTCCACATCCACGCCAGCATCTGCTGTCACCTGAATTTTTGATCTTAGCTATTCTGACTGGTGTGAGGTGGAATCTCAGGGTTGGTTTGATTTGCATTTCCCTGATGATTAAGGATGTTGAATATCTTTTCAGGTGCTTCTCAGCCCTTTGGCATTCTTCATTTGAGAATTCTTTGTTTAGCTCTGTGCCCCATTTTTTAATGGGGTTATTTGAATTTCTAGTGTCCACTTTCTTGAGTTCTTTATATATATTTTGGATATTAGTCCCCTATCTGATTTAGGATTGGTTAAGATCCTTTCCCAACCTGTTGGTGGCCTTTTTGTCTTATTGACAGTATCTTTTGCCTTACAGATGCTTTGCAACTTTATGAGGTCCCATTTGTCAATTCTTGATATTACAGCATAAGCCATTGCTGTTCTATTCAGGAATTTTTCCCCAGTGCCCATATCTTCGAGGCTTTTCCCCACTTTCTCCTCTATAAGTTTCAGTGTCTCTGGTTTTACGTGGAGTTCCTTGATCCACTTAGACCTGACCTTAGTACAAGGAGATAAGAATGGATCAATTCCCATTCTTCTACAGGATAACCGCCACTTGTGCCAGCACCATTTGTTGCAAAATGCTATCTTTTTTCCACTGGATGGTTTTAGCTCCCTTGTCGAAGATCAGGTGACCATAGGTGTGTGGATTCTCTCCTGGGCATATATCCAGAAGATGTTCCAACTGGTAATAAGGACACATGCTCTACTATGTTCATAGCAGCCTTATTTATAATAGCCAGAAGCTAGAAAGAACCCAGGTGTCCCTCAACAGAAGAATGGATACAGAAAATATGGTACATTTACACAATGGAATACTACACAGCTATTAAAAACAATGAATTTATGAAATTCCTAGGCAAATGGATGGATCTGGAGGGTATCATCCTGAGTGAGGTAACCCCATCACAAAAGAACTCACATAACATGTACTCACTGATAAGTGGATATTAGCCCAGAAACCTAGATTACCCAAAATACAATTGGCTAAAAACATGAAACTCAAGAAGAATGAAGATCAAAATGTCGACACTTTGCCACTTCTTAGAATTAGGAACTGCCAGGCGTGGTGGCGCACGCCTTTAGTCCTAGCACTTGGGAGGCAGAGGCAGGCGGATTTCTGAGTTCGAGGCCAGCCTGGTCTACAAAGTGAGTTCCAGGACAGCCAGGGCTACACAGAGAAACCCTGTCTCGAAAAACCAAAAAAAAAAAAAAAAAAAAGAATTAGGAACCAAGCACACATTGAAGGAGTTACAGAGATCAAGTGTGAAGCTGAAACAAAAGAATGGACCATCTAGTGACTGCTGCAGCCGGGGATCCATCCCATAATCAGCCACCAAAAAGCAGACACTATTACATATGCCAGCAAGATATTGCTGAAAGGGCCCTGATATAGCTGTCTTGTGTGAGACTATGCCAGTGCCTAGCAAAAACAGAAGTGGATGCTCACAGTCAGCTATTACATGGAACACAGGGTTCCCAATGGAGGAGCTAGAGAAAGTACCAAGGAGCTGAAGGGGTCTCCAGCCCTACGGGTAGAAGAACAAAATGAACTAACCAGTACCCCCAGAGCTCGTGTCTCTACCTGCATTTGTAGCAGATGATGGCCTAGTTGACCATCCTTGGGAAGAGAGGCCCCTTGGTCATGCAAATTTTAAATGCCCCAGTACAGGGGTACCTCAGGGCCAAGATGTGGGAGTGGGTGGGTAGGGGAGCAGGGCGGGGGATGGGGAAGGGTATAGGGGACATTTGGGATAACATTTGAAATGTAAATGAAGAAAATATCTAATAAAATTGGAAAAAAAAAAAACCATGCTTTCCCTGCCTTGGCTGTTTTGCTTTTCTTTGTTCACTATTGCTTCCCTTCTTTGCATTTTTATGTATGCATATTGAATGAATTTTTTAACTGAAATGTATGCTTCTCTCATACAATATATTGACCAGTGTCCATTCCTTGTAGCAAACCCAAACCTCTTCTTCACTTCCTCTTCCTCAGATCTACTCCTCCAACTCTGTTTCCTTTTCAGAATAGGGCAGGTCTCCAAGAGAACACAAGGAAACCAGAATAAACAAGATATGAAAAGATGAGGCAGTAGACCTTATATGGACCCCGTATAAGGCAACCCAATCAGAGGAAAAGAGTTTTAGAAGCAGGTGAGACAGACAGAGCTATACCTGTTCTCACTGTTAGGTGTTCCAGAAAAACACCAACCTGACAGCTCTAACACAGTAACAGATGACCGAATACAAACCCATACACACCCCATGCTTACCATTTAAGTCATTGTGAAATTTCTGGCCATTGAGGTAGAATAATGCATGGATTCTTTCTCGTGGAGTCAGCCTCAAGTTAAATCAAACATTGGGTTAACACTCAAATACATTTGGTGCCACTATGCCTCTGCACATTTTGCAAGCAGGACAGATTTTAGTAGAGAGTTTTTAAGCTGGGTTCGCATACAGGTTTCTATTTCTAAAGCCTGTAGGGTATCTTCTCACCACAGAGAGACTACAATATAACGGTGAAGGCTCCAAGTCTTCTTGACCAAGCCAGCTCTGTCAGGGCAGGAGTAAGGATTGAAAAGAAAAAGACAGTTAGACAAACATGATTCCAGCCAGTGTGGAGGCTGAAGCAGATTTAATTTTTCCCAGCTAGCTTTTATACCTTTCTTAGGTACTAGCAGAGCTTAGGGTCAGTTCCTTGATCAAAGACAAAGTGATTAAAAAGGCAGTGAACAATGAGGTCACACCAGGTAGTAAGGCTGTGTGACCTTGATCCTTGCATTAGCCCAAAAGTGAATATTCTTTTCTGAGCCTGCTTCTTTGATCCCAGGGACAAGTACTTGCCAAATTTCTATAAATATGCCAAAAGCTCTACTCACTTCTCATCCAAGCTCCTGCTCAACCTCTTCATTCAGTGAGCTGTGTGAAAGTTGTCCTGAGCAATAAGGTCCTGCTGTCAGGTTTCAGAGAGCAACCTTCTGTCCTAGCATGAGGCAGGGTTCTTTAGGGATCTTCATTGGACCTCCTTGGCTGACCTTCAACTGAATGAAGCCCTGCCTTACTACAAAGGAAGGCCAGATCAGACTCCAAGTTCTTCATTACTAGGAATCCTCACTAAGGCTCCTAAAATAGTTTGTTTTGAATAGGATGGCTATTAATACTCTGTTAATCCTACTGATCCATGAACATGACAGATTTTTACATCTTCTGATAATTCTTCAATTTATTTCTTGAAAGACTTGTAGTTTTTAATCATACAAGTCTTTCACTTGCTTTTTAAAAGTTACTTTAACCTATTTTACATTATTTGAGGGTATTGTTTTTTGTTTGTTTGTTTGGTTGGTTTTGGGGTTTTTTTGGTTTTTTTTTTTTTTTTTTTTTTTTTTTTTTTTTTTTTTTTTTTTTTTTTTTTTTTTTTTTTTTTTTTTTTTTTTTTTTTTTTTTTTTTTTTTTTTTTTTTTTTTTTTTTTTTTTTTTTTTTTTTTTTTTTTTTTTTTTTTTTTTTTTTTTTGGTTTTTCAAGACAGGGTTTCTCTGTATAGCCCAGCCTGTCCTGAAACTCACTTTGCAGACCAGGCTGGCCTCGAACTCAGGAATCCTCCTGCCTCTGCCTCCCGAGTGCTGGGGTTAAAGGCCTGCACCACCATGCCCTGCAATTCGAGGGTATTGTGAAGGGTGTTCTTTGCCTGATTTCTTCTTTACTCCATTTGTTGGTGTATTTAATTTTATTTGCTATTTATTTACCATCAAAAATCCAGGAAGTTACCAGTGCATGCAGTTTCCACACCAACCCTCAAATGCTCACAAAATCCACTTGTTCCTTCCTGTACTGCACTCTCTCCTTGTCCCCAACTGATTTCCCCATTCACCCCCAGTTCACCCATAGAATCTATTCTGTTTCTCCTTTTGAGAAAGATCCATGTTTTCCCCCTAGTGCTCTCCTCCTTACCTATCTTTGGGTCTGGTTATTGTAGCCCAATTATCATTTACTTAAAAAGTAACATCCATTTAGAAGGGAAAGTATACCATCTTTGTATTTCTGGGTCTTTGTTACCTCACTTAGGGTGATTTTCATTTTCTAGTTGGCATCTATTTTCCTTTTCTTTTTTACACTCCAGACTTTATGCCCCTCTTGGCCCATACCCTGACTGTTCCCCATCCCCCTATCTCTACTAGGGTGTCCCCACTACTACTCCCCACCAGACCTCTAATATCCCTGGGCCTCTAGTCTCTTGAGGGTTAGGTGCATCTTCTCTGACTGAACCCAGACCCAGCAGTCCTCTGCTGTATATGTGTTGGGAACCTCATATCAATTAGTGTATGCTGCCTGGTTGTTAGTCCAGTGTTTGAGAGATCTTGGGGTTCCAGGTTATTTGAGATTGCTGGCCCTATTACAGGGTTACCCTCCTCCTCAGCTTCTTCCAGCTTTTCCCTAATTCAGCCACAGGGGTCAGCAGCTTCTGTCCGTTGCTTTGGTGTAAATATCTACATCTGACTCTTTCTGCTTCTTGTTGGGTCTTTTCGAGGGTAGTAATAATAAGTCCCTTCTTGTGAGCTATCCATAGCTTCAGTAATAGTGTCAGGCCTTGGGGTTTCCCCTTGAGCTGGATACTATTTTTGGCCTATTACTGGACCTCCTTTTTCTCAGCCTCTTACCCATTTTTGTCCCTGTAGCTCTTTCAGACAGGAACAATTATGGGTCAGAGTTTTGACTGTGGGATGGCAACCCCAACCCTCACTTGATGCCCTGTCTTTCCACTGGTGGTTTCCTCTCCCCACTGTAGGGCATTTCATCTAAGATCCCTCCCTTTGAGTTTTTAAAATCTCTCACCTCCCATGTCTCTGGTATATTCTCCTACCTCATGAAATTGTCTGTTTCCATTCTTTCTGCTGGCCTTCAGGGCTTCAGACCTTTTCCCTACCCAATACCTGATCATCTTGCCCTCCTCCTCTATTGTCCACTTTCCCACTCAGGTCCCTCCTTCCCTTGCCCCATGTGATTGTTTAGTGATATGAATATTTCTCTTAGTACTTCTTTCATTGTGTCCCATGCGTTTGAGTATGTTAAGTTTGTAAGTCTTTAATGTCTTTCTTTATTTTTTCCCTGACCAAGTTATCATTGAGTAGAGAGTTGTTCAGTTTCCTGGTGTATCTGGGCTTTCTGTTGTTTTTGTTGCTATTGAAGACCACCCTTAGGCCATGGTGATCTGATAGGATGCATGGGATTCTTTCAGTCTTCTTTTATGAGTTGAGGGTTATTTTGTGACCAATTATATTGTCAATTTTGGAGCATGTACCATGAGGTGCTGAGAAGAAGGTGTCTTCTTTTGTTTTAGGGTGAAATGTTCTGTAGATATCTTTTAAGTCCATTTGGTTCGCAGCGTCTATCAATTTCACGGTGTCTCTGTTTAGTTTCTGTTTCCATGATCTGTCCACTAGTGAGAGTGAGGTGTTAAAGTCTCCCACTATTATTGTGTGTGGTTCAATGTGTGTTTTGAGGTTTAGTAAGGTTTCTTTTATGAATGTAGGTGCCCTTGCATTTGGGGGATAGATGTTCAGAATTGAGACTTTCTCTTGGTGGATTTCCCCTTTGATGAATATGAAATATCCATCCTCATCACACTTGATAAGTGTGTTGAAAGTCTATTTTATTGGATATTAGGATGGCAACTCTGGCTTTTTTCTTGGGGCCATTTTCTTGGAAGACTTTTTTCCAGCCTTTTAATCTGAGATACTGTCTGTCTTTGTTATTCAGGTGTGTTTCTTGTATTCAGCAAAATTTTAGATCGTGGTTGCGTATCCAGTCTTTTAGTTTATGTCTTATTGGGGAATTGAACCCACTGATTTTAATAGATATTAAAGACAGATGATCTTTAGTTCCTGTTATATTTGTTTTTGTAGGTGGCATTATGTGCATATGGTTCTCTCATTTTGGCTTTGTTGTGAGATGATTAATATCTTGTTTCTTCTTTGGCGTAGATACCCTCCTTGTGTTAGAGTTTTCCTTCTCGAATCCTCTGTAGGCCTCGATTGGTAGATACATACTTTCTTAATTTGGTTTTGTTTTAGAATATGTTGCTCTCTCCATATTTTATTTTTTTATAAAATATTTTATTTTCTCCATCTCATATCTCTATATTGATTAAGAGTTTTTCTGGGTATAGTAGCCTGGGCTGGCATTTCTATTCTCTTAGAGTCTGTATGACCTCTGACCAGGCTTTTCTGGCTTTTAGTATCTCTGTTGAGAAGTGTGTTGAAATTCTGATAGGTCTACCTTTGTATGTTACTTGGCTCCTTTCCCTTGCAGCTTTTAATATTCTTTCTTTGTACTGTGCATTTAGTGTTTTGATTATTATGTGACGAGAGGATTTTCTTTTCTGGTCCCATTTATTTGGTGTTCTATGGGCTTCTTCTACCTTTATGGCAATTTCCTTTAGGTTGGGGAACTTTTCTTCTATGATTTTTTGTTGTTGTTGTTGTTGAATTTTAAAGAAATAATTTACTTTTATTTTATGTACATTAGTGGTTTGACTTCAGACAGTCTTTTTTTTTTTCCTTGTTCCGGTTAACCCCGCTCGCTCCGGACAGCCCCGCTTGCTCCAGTTGGTCTCTCCAGTCCAAGGGTTCGTTTTTCTTATTGTTCTTCATAAGTAAGCTGTAGCTGACTTCAGACGCACCAGAGGAAGGCATCAGATCTCATTACGGGTGGTTGTAAGCCACCATGTGGTTGCTGGGATTTGAACTCATCACCTTTGCCCCCTTACGGCCCCTGCTTGTTTCAGCCAGCCCCGCTAGCTCCAGTGGGTCCCACTTGCTCAGATCGGCTCCCCTTGCTCTGGTTGGCCGAACTTGCTCAGGCCATACTTGCTCGCCACTGCTCACTCCAGCCCCGCTAGTTCCGCCGTCATCCCTGCTCACTCCGGCCATTCCCATTCGGCTCCACTTGCTCGGACAGCCTCGCTTGCTCCGGTTGGTCTCTCCAGTCCAAGGATTCATTTCTTATTATTCTTCATAAGTACGCTGTAGCTGACTTCAGACGCACCCGAGGAGGGCGTCAGATCTTGTTACAGGTGTTTGTAAGCCACCATGTGGTTGCTGGGATTTGAACTCATCACCTTCGGAAGAGCAGTCGGGTGCTCTAACCCTCTGAGCCATCTCACCAGCACGTGTTAAGACTTTTTAATGTTTTGAAAATGTAGTTTCTAGAGTTTTTTTTTTCCCAATGTTTTATATATTAGGCCTGTGTCTGTTGTGATATTGGTCAAAATTTTTTCCCATGCCTTGGACTGTCTTTCTGTCTCATTGAGGTTGTTTTTAAGTTTCATTACATTCTATTTATTAATTTTTTTTCAAGATATCTTTTTCTTTCCAATTGTTTTTTAGGTATTTTCTTCATTTACATTTCAAATGCTATCGTGAAATTCCCCAATACTCTCCCCATCCCCCTGCTCCCCTACCCACCCACTCCCACTTCTTGGCCTTGGTGTTCCCCCGTACTGGGGCATATAAAGTTTGCTAGACCAAGGGGCCTCTCTTCCCAATGATGGCAAACTAAGCCATCTTCTGCTACATATTCAGCTAGAGACATGAGCTCTGTGGGTACTGGTTAGTTCATATTGTTGTTCCACCTGTAGGGTTGCAGACCCTATAGGCTCGTTGGGTACTTTCTCTAGCTCCTCCATTGGGGGCCCTGTGTTCTATCCAATAGCTGACTGTGAGCATCCACTTCTGTGTTTGCCAGGCACTGGCATAGCCTCACAAAAGACAGCTATATCAGGGTCCTTTCACCAAAATCTTGCTGGCGTATAAAATAGTGTCTGCTTTTGGTGACTGATTAGGGGATGGATCGCTGGGTAGGGCAGTCTCTGTATGGTCCATGCTTTTATCTCAGCTCCAAACTTGTCTCTGTAATTCCTTCCATGGGTGTTTTGTTCCCAATTCTAAGAAGGGGTGAAGTGTCCACACTTTGGTCTTCATTCTTCTTGAGTTTCATGTGTTCTGCAAGAAAAAAAAAAGTTTTTATGTAGACCAGCATGGTGTCAAATTCATGGGTATGAATTTGCCTCCAAATTGCTAGCATGTACTACCATGCTTGGTAGTATTCATTTTTGAAAATGGTTATGTGGGCATTGATGGCAAACACATGAGAGGACCTTAAGAGGATTCTGTTCATGCAGATTTTAAATCTCCTTTTTATCTATGTTGTTTACATTTGTTCTTTTTTTCCATGGTGTGTGTGTGTGTGTGTGTGTGTGTGTGTGTGTGTGTGTACAGGTACTATGTATCACCTTTCTCAAACTCATCATGATCTTTCTGCTTCTTTGCCCTCAGTGCTGGGACTATAGAAATTCTCTACCATACCCAGCTTGAGAAATAAGGTTTAAGATGTAAGTGGTCTCTTTTTTTTTTTTTTTTACTCAGCTCTTACTATTTCTTTTTATTTTTCTTGGATATTTTCTTTATTTACATTTCAAATGATTTCCCTTTTCCACCCCTCTCCTTCAGAAATGCCCTACCGCTTACCCCATTCCCCTGTCTCTATGAGGTTGCACCCCCACCCACCTACTCCCATCCTCCCGCCCTGTCATTCCCCTGGCATTGAACACCCTCAGGCCTGAGGACCTCTCCTCCCACTGATGTCCAACAAGGCCATCTTCTGCCACATGTGTGGCCAGCACCATGTGTATTCTTTAGTTGGTGTTCTAGTCCCCAGGAGCTCTGGGGGTTTGGCCATGGGGCTGCAAACCCCCTCAGGTCCTTCAGTTCCTTCTCCATCTCCTCCATCAGGGACGACTGAGCTAAGTCCAATGATTGTCTAGGATCTTCCTCCTCTGTATTTGTCAGACTCTGGCAGAGCCTCTCAGGAGACAGCCATATCAGGCTTCTATCAGCAAGTACTTCCAGGCATCCAAAATAGCACCTGGGTTTGGTGGCTGTATATGGGATGGATCCCCAGGTGGGGCAGGTCTCTATGGCCTTTCCTTCAGTCTCTGCTCCACACTTTTGTAAGACTCTGGGAAGCCTAACTGGGTACCCCATGAGTGAAACATGTGCAAAAAGCAAGAGAAATTTATTTTTCCAGTGCTCTGGGGTTGTCCCAGACCTGAAGGAGAGGCAACGACACCTGGCACTCATTCAGAGTTTTGATGCAGTTTCCAGGGACAGAATAGAGCATCAACAACTAGGTACAATGTGATTGGCTGAACAGTGAACCCTTTAAACTATTGGTCTTTAGGGAATGAGGTGACAAGGCCTTCCCTTGTGTGAGGGTGGGCAACAGTTCATTCTGTGGAATGTGTCTCTAGCCACACCTTGGTCTGAGCAATGCTAATTTGCCTCTCTCTTCTGGAGGGGTAAAAGTTTCATGACCTTCCCAAAGTTCCTGAGCTGACCTTTTCATTTTGTATCCATATTTCCTCCTGTGAGTATTTTGTTCACCCTTCTAAAAAGCACTGAAGCATCCACAGTTTGGTCTTCCTTCTTCTGAGGATTCACATGGTCTGTGAATTGAATCTTGGATATTCTGAACTTTTCACCTAATATCCACTTATCAGTGAGTACATACCATGTTTGTGCCTTTGTGACTGAGTCACCTCACTTAGGAAGATATTCTCAAGTTCCATCTATTTGCCTGAAAGTTTCATGAATTCATTGTTTTTAATGGCTGAGTAGTACTCCATTGTGTAAATGTACCAAATACTATGTATCCATTCCTCTGTTGAAGGAAGTCTGGGTTGCTTCCAGCTTCTGGCTATTATAAATATGGCTGCTATGATCATAGTGGAGGATGTGTCCTTATTACATGTTGGAGGATCTTCTGGTTATATGTCCAGGAGTGGTATAACTGGGTCCTCAGGTAATACTATGCCCAATTTTCTGAGGATCCACGAGATTGGTTTGCAGAGTGGTTTTACCAGATTGCAATTCCAAAAGCAATGGAGGAATTTTCCTCTTTCTCTACATTCTTTCTAGCATCTGCTATAACCTGAGTTTTTATTTTTCTTTTTTGTTTCTGTTTATTTGGTTTTTTGTTTTTCTAGACAGGGTTTCTCTGTGGAGCCCTGGCTGTCCTGGAACTCACTCTATAGACCAGGTTGGCCTAGATCTTAGAAATCTTCCTGCCTCTGCCTCCCATGTGCTTGGATTGAAGGCGTGCACCACCACTGCTCTGCTTTTTTTTTTTCTAAGATTTTATTTATATGAGTACACTATGGATATTTTTCCCATTACTGTTGTGGTCTACCCTGTGGTTTCTGGGAATTGAACTCAGGACTTCTGGAAGAGCAGTCAGTGCTCTTAACTGCTGAGCCATCTCTCCAGCCCCCCTGGGTTTTCCATCTTATCCATTCTGAGTGGTGTGAGGTGGAATCTCAGGGTTGTTTTGATTTGCATTTCCCTGTGTGATTAAGGTTTGAATATTTCTGTAGGTATTACTGAGCTCTTTGAGTTTCCTCAGTTGAGAATTCTATTTAGCTCTATTCCCTATTTTTTAAAAAGGGTTATTTGGTTCTCTGCAGTCTAACTCCTTGAGTTCTTTGTATATATTGGATATTAGCCCTCTATCAGATGTAAAATTGGTAAAGATCCTTTCCCAATCTATTGGTTGCTATTTTCTATTGACAGTGTCCTTTGCTTTACAGAAGCTTTGTAATTTTATGAGGTCCCATTTGTCAATTCTTGATCTTAAAGCATAAGCCCTTGGTGTTCAGGAACTTTCCCTCTGTGCCCATGTGTTTGAAACTTTCCCATACTTACTCTTCTATTAGATTCAGTGTATCTGGTTTTATGTGGAGGTCCTTGATCCACTTGGACATGAGCTCTGTACAGGGAGATAAGAATGGATCAATTTGCATTTTTCCACATGTTGAGTGCCAGTTGAACCAGCACCATTTGTTGAAAATGCTGTGCTTTTATCACTGGATGGTTTTAGTTCCTTTGTCAAAGATGAAGTGACTGTAGGTGTGTGGGTTCTTTCTGGGTCTTCTATATTATTCCATTGATCTTGCTGTCTGTCACTGTACCAATATCATGCAATTTTTATCCCTATTGCTCTATAGTACAGCTTGAAGTCTGGGATGCTGATTCCTCTAGAAGTTCTTTTATTGTTGAGAATAGTTTTTGCTATCCTGGGTTTTTGGTTATTCCAGATGAGTTTGAGAATTGGTCTTTCTAACTCTATGAAGAATTGATTTGAAATTTTGATGGGGATTGCATTGAATCTGTATATTGCTTTCAGTAAGATGGCCATTGTTAGTATATTAATCCTGCCAATCCATGGAAGAAATTCTCTACCATACCCAACTTGAGAAGTTAGTTTTATGGTATAAGTTGTCTTTATTATTTTTACAAAAATAAATTTAATCATTATATTTTGTATATGAGTGTTTGTTTATATGTGTGTCTTTGTACTCCATTCATTCTGTTGACAGCAAGACCAGGGGATGTTGTGAGAATTCCTTTAGCTGGAGTTACACACATAGTGATATGTAGCCTTATATACTGACAATAAAGAAAACTGGGTGCTCTAGAAGAAATTTCTATTCTCTAAACTTTTTTTTAAAGATTTATTTATTATTATACATAAGTATACTGTAGCTGTCTTCAGATGCACCATAAGAGGGCATCAGATCTTGAGCTGGTGAGATGGCTTAGTGGGTAAGAGCACCAACTGCTCTTCTGAAGGTCCTGAGTTCAAATCCCAGCAACCACATGGTGGCTCACAACTGCCCGTAATGAGGTCTGATGTCCTCTTCTGGTATATCTGAAGACAGCTATAGTGTACTTATTTATAATAATTGATAAATATTAAAAAAAAGAGGGCATCAGATCTCATTACGGGTGGTTTTGAGCCACCCTGTGGTTGCTGGGATTTGGACTCAGGAACTTTGGAAGAGCAGTCAGTGCTCTTACCTGCTGAGCCATCCTTCCAGCCATCTAAACTTTTGAGGTGTTTTCTACCCCGAGTTTTCTATTTTTTTAAAAGATTTATTTATTTATTTATTTTATGTATATGAGTACACTGTAGCTGTACAGATGGTTGTGAGCCATCATATAGTTGCTGGGAATTGAACTCAGTACCTCTGCTTGCTCTGGTCCTGCTTGGTCTGAAAAGAAAGAAAATCTACTCCCAGACTTTTAGGTTGAATATGGGTATTTTCTTTTCTTTTTCTTTTTAAAGATTTAGTTATTGTTATATGTAAGTACACTGTAGCTGTCTTCAGATCCACCAGAAGAGGGCATCAGATCTCATTACGGATGGTTGTGAGCCACTATGTGGTTGCTTGGATTTGAACTCAGGACCTTCGGAAGAGCAATTGTTGCTCTTAAGGACTGAGCCACCTCGCCAGCCCTTTATTTTCTTCAATTGAGTGGAGGCCTCTGTATATTTAAGATTCCTGGTTTCAGCCGGGCGTGGTGGCACAAGCCTTTAATCCCAGCACTCGGGAGGCAGAGGCAGGCGGATTTCAGAGTTTGAGACCAGCCTGGTCTACAGAGTGAGTTCCAGGACAGCCTAGGCTACACAGAGAAACCCTGTCTCGAAAAAAACGAAAAAAAAAAAGATTCCTGGTTTCCCTGGTGATCTGTGGGTGCAAGGTCCTTTGTGCCCCAACATCGTGTTCCTCATTAAAGTGTGAAGCACTTTTGCGAGTGGGAGAAGTAGGTGAAGGGTGCATGTGTGGTTGCCTCAATCCCACTTGGGAGGGAAAAGAAAGCAATCACGGTGGGGGAAGGGGCAGAGGGAAGGAGGGTCCTGGGTGGGAGTGGGGACAGGAGGGGAAGTAGAGAACATAATCAGGTTTTGAGGGAGGGGAATCAGGACTGAAGTCCTGAGGACCACTAGATGGTGCTGGTCTAACCGGTAGTCTGTATGTATAAAAATGATTATAGATCCATACTTATCACATTACACAAAGCTTAAGTCCAAGTGGAGCAATGACCTCAATATAAAACCAATACACTGAATCAAATAGAAGAGAAAGTGAGAATGAGCCTCAAATTCATTGGCACAGGGGGAAATTTCCTAAACAGAACTCCAATGGCTCATGCTCTAAGATCTAGAATCCATAAATGGTACCTTATAAAACTGGAAAGCTTCTGTACGGCAAGGATATAGTTAATAGGACAAACAGCAACCTACAGATTGAGAAAAAAATCTTCACCCACATTTAGTAGAAGGCTAATATCCAAACTATATAAAGAATTCAAGAAGCTAACCACCAAAAAACTGAACAAGCCAATCAAAATATGATCTATAGAACTAAACAGAGAATTCAAAATAGAGTGAGGTAACTAAGATCCAAAAGGTACATACCTAATAATAAGTAGATATTAACCAAAATACAGAATACCCAAGACACAACCCACAGGACTCAGAAGGGTAACAAGCAGAAGGACCCACGTGAGGTTTCCTCAAACCCACTTGGGTGGGAGAAGACAGCAATTATGGGGGGCAGGGGAAGGGAGTGACCTGGTTGGGAGAGGGCACAGTGAGGGGAAGTAGGGAAAATGATCAGGTATTGGGTTTGGGGAACAGGACTGAAGCCCTGAGGGCCAGCAGAAAAGATGGAAACAGCTAACCTCTGGAGGTAGGGGGACAGGCTAGAATGTACTGGTGACCTGGAAGTTGCAAGACTCTCAGGATTCAAAGGGAAGGATGTTGGATGAAGTGCTCTACAGTGGGGAGGGGGAACTTGTAGATCCACCTCCAGTGGAGGGACATGACATCAAGTGCAGGGATGGGGTTTCGATCCCACAGTCAAAAGCTGTGACCCAGAATTGTTCCTGTCTGATGAAACTTCAGGGACAAAATAGGGAAGAGCATGAGAGAAAGATCTAGTGACAGGTCCAAATTAGGATCCAGCTCAAGGGGGAGTTCCAGGGTCCTGACATTGTTAATGGTGCTGTGATGTGTTGCAGACAGGAGCCTAGCATGGTTACCCTCTGAGAAGCCCAACAAGCAGCTGAAAGAATCAGATGCAGATACTAGCACCCATCAATGGATAGAAGCCAGGACCCCGTGGTTGAATTTAAGGAAAGCTGGAAGAATCTGAGGAGGAGGGTGGCCCCAGGGAAAACCAGAAGTCTCAACTGACCTGAACCCTGAGATCTCTCAAGACACTGAGCCACCAAGCAGGCAGCATACAGCAGAGGACAGCGTGGTTGGTCCTCAGTGAGAGAAGATGCACCTAACCAGGAAATGACTTGAGTCCCCAGAGAGTGGGGACGCCTGGTGGGGCTGGCCGGTGAGGTGGGTGGGGACATCTTCTTGGAGACAGAGGTTGGTTAGGAGGTATGGTTTGAGGAATGGTCATGGGGCAGACAGGGAGGAGGATGAAGTATGGACTGTAAAAAATCAATGAATAAAAGTAAATAAATTTTAAAATTAGACAAAAAGCATTGCTTTGGAAACGACTTCCAGGATCTCCTTTCCTGCAAATGGAACAAAATCTGTCTTAGCTCTTCTGTCTTGCCTCTTGTGATGGTTATTTTTGGTAGTCAAACAGGCTATACATGGAATTAACTAAAATGTCTACAGTCCCGGTACTGTGAAGGATTTTTCATAATTACACCTTTTTTAAGTTGTAAACCCCCTTTTAAATCTGAATCTATTGAAGTGATAAGAGATATCTTTAATCTAGGCCACAGCTTCTAGTGACAGACTTACATTTCTAAAGGAAGTTCTTTCTCCTTGTCTTCATGTCTTACCTCTGACTAGGAAGCTCCGATTTTTGAATACTGGCCTACTTCTTCCTAATTGTGGTATAGACTGAAGACCAGTAGCATCATCCAGCCACATATACTGAACCACTGCTATATACTTCACTTGTCCATTTGCAGACAGCCATTGTTGGACTGGTTGGACCACAGCTTGCAAGTCATTCCAATACATCCACTCTCTACATATACAGAGAGAGCCATTCTATCAGTTATGTTCATCTAGATACCTTTATTAATACAGCTGTGCACTTTTTTCCTCTTCCCACTGAGGAAGTTGTGCTGCCTAGCAATAGTGTTACATAGAGTTTATTTTCTGTTTCTTGCTTTTCTCCTGGGGCTGAGTAAAGTCTCATACCTACCAGGTGAAAAGTAGTTGCAATTTACCTGACCCAACCATGAAACCACAGAACAAAAATCTTAGTGTTTTTCTGAAAAGTCTCTCTTTAATTGTTACTGTTCTGGGCACCCTTCCCCTGTGGGGACCATAGTTTATTTCACTGCGAGTTGAATCCTGGGCCTGCAAGCTATCAGCCTTAATTACAGGAGGGAGAAGGGGAAGTGCTGGAATAGGAAGGACAGTGTGTTAGAGGACAGACTCAAGTGCTACTGAAATGCAAATCTCTCCAGATCTGGAAAAGGTCTAGCTCTGGAATGGAAGCCTGGTACAGCAACTGAAGAAATATAGTTTTAGCCTGGCTAATGTAAGTCAAAGCAGTTTGCAGAAGCCTTTCCCTTCCCCCTGCTGCTTGAGGAATTCTCAGCTGGCAGAAGCTTTTCCCATCAGAAGCCCTTCTCCTAGCCCTTTCCCTGCTAATCTAAGCAAGCCTTTCCCTGCCAGTGGAAACAAGCTCAAGACTGCTTGGTCCCTTCCCCATCTGAGGGCACTGACAAAATGACCACAACTGCCATAGCAAGACTAGCAGTTCTTAGGCCAGGCATGGTGGCACACGCCTTTGATCCCAGCACTCTGGAGGCAGAGGCAGGCAGATTTCTGAGTTGGAGGCCAGCCTGTTCTTCAAAGTGAGTTCCAGGACAGCCAGAGCTATACAGAGTAAACCCTGTCCTAAAAACAAACAAACAAACAAACAAACAAAACAAAACAAGGCTAGCTGTTCTCAAATTAGCCATAACAATAATAACCCGGCCTCAGTTTGAATTCTAATATACACCGACCTTTTGACAAAGTTTCTGACATGTCGCTAGCTGACTACCAAAAGTAAAAAACATAACTGTTACTTTGCTAGCCAACAATAATAAGGCTGTGTAACACCCCCCCCCCAAACACACACAAAGAAGAGTATTTAAAAAAAAAAAGTACTGTTAGCAATCCGGGTAGACTCTCCCTGTGAGGCTAAGCCACCCTAAACGCATTGGAATAAAAACCTCTTGCATTGCAGAGATCTATTGTCAAGCTGTGTCTCTAGAGGTCGCGCTCTCAACATTTGGGCCCCTGGGGGTCCTAACACAACCACCTTGACTTATCCCTTCAGTGCACTCTACCCTACTTATCTGGAAAATGGTTGGCCCTGGACCAGCAGCATGGGCCAGGAATTACTATGCTGTGTCCCTTCATCACACACTAACCTTAAGGGAGGTGCTTAGGTCCCTCAAAACGCGCTGGCCAATCAAGGCCTCCAGTCTGACCTGCCAGTCAGAAGTGGAGCCGGGTGCTTCCGGGTGCCATGCTGCTGTTTCAGTGCTGTAGCTGGAGAGGCTCAAGTGGTTTGTGTGTCCTGCTCTGTGTGCTACTGCCGGGAGCTGTGAGGGGAATTCAGGCGATCTCTGAACCCGCGCCATGGTGAGTATATGGCAGCTGCTTCCAATGGGAAGGAGCAGGCGATCGAACAGCGGGAGCGAGTATGGTGAGTCCTCCCTTGGGTTGGGTGAGATCCGGGAACCGCAGCTCCACAGGGCCACGTGTGAGGTTGTCTGTGGTCTTAGCTGCTCCCTGAGCGTGGAGGTGACCTCCAAATAACTTTGCTCTGGGTCTACCTCTGTGGAAGCATTTGGAGCCTGGGCTTGTGTGTTGAGCCATTTTTGGCAAGATGGCAAACAGAGAAATGCCTAGTTCATCCAGTATCATCTACAATTTTGTTTGTTTGGTAAGCTGCTGAGCACTGTTTTAGACTCTTCCGAGTTTATCCCATCGTGTAACAGTGTCTGCTGACTTCATACACCGCAGGAAGGAGTATAAAAGATGGTATTCTTCTTAAGAAGCTGACCTGGCATAAGATATTGCTTGTGCGGGACCTCCCCATCCCAACTCTTGTATTTTGTACCTTCTGCCTTTCTTCTGCTTTTCATCCTTTGGGATCTTCCACTTAGGACTGTATCACTGTTTCAGGTCTCTGATGTACTTAAGAAGGACTTCTGGGGTGTCTTTGCTGTGTAAATCTCCCCTCTGCCTAAGTGGCTAGACTTGCAGTCTTCTGTCCCTGTCTAAATTGTTCAAAGTGTAACCTGGAGGCTGAACATAAAAGAGACTAAGGGTGTTGACAGTTGTGGAATGCAAGGTCTGTTCTAGACTGGCTCCTCTTTGAGCATTAACCAGTGCTAGACTCATGCTATTGTTAAAGAGATTTTCTTTCTTTCTTTCTTTCTTTCTTTCTTTCTTTCTTTCTTTCTTTCTTTCTTTCTTTCTTTCTTTCTTTCTTTCTAGACTGGCTCCTCTTTGAGCATTAACCAGTGCTAGACTCATGCTATTGTTAAAGAGACTTTCTTTCTTTCTTTCTTTCTTTCTTTCTTTCTTTCTTTCTTTCTTTCTTTCTTTCTTTCCTTCCTTCCTTCCTTCCTTCCTTCCTTTTTAAAAAAAAATTATTTATTTATTTATTTTTTTATTATATGTAAGTACACTGTAGCTGTTTTCAGACACTCCAGAAGAGGGCATCAGATCATTTCTGATGGCTGTGAGCCACCATGTGGTTGCTGTGATTTGAACTCAGGACCTCCTGAAGAGCAGTCAGTGCTCTTATCCTATGAGTCATCTCTCCAGTCAAAAGAGATTTCTTTCTTTCTTTCTTTCTTTCTTTCTTTCTTTCTTTCTTTTCTTTCTTTTTTTCTTTTTTTGGTTTTTCGAGACAGGGTTTCTCTGTATAGCCCTGGCTGTCCTGGAACTCACTAAAAGAAATCTTTCTTAATTAATGTTCTCATTGTGTGTATAGTGAAGGCATATGGATTCTAGAACTGCTGCATCTTCAGTCTCTTAGGAAAAGGTTTCTGAGATGACTCAGGTGGCCTTGATCCCAGTCTGTTGCTCCCCAAGGCAATCAATGCCTTTGCTGTGCTCTTCATCAAACTTTTTAAATCTCTACAATAAAGGGCCTTACCACAATCGAGTTTTGAAATGAACCATTTTGTTTCCAGTTCCTTCCTATTATAAATAAGACTGATATGAACATAGTGGAGCATGTTTCCTTGCTATATGTGGAACATCTTTAGGGTATATACCCTGGAGTGGTATAACTGTCTTTTTTTTTTTTTTTTTGGTTTTTCCGAGACAGAGTTTCTCTGTCTAGCCCTGGCTGTCCTGGAACTCACTTTGTAGACCAGGCTGGCCTCGAACTCAGAAATCCGCCTGCCTCTGCCTCCTGACTGCTGGGATTAAAGGCATGCGCCACCACGCCTGGCGTAACTGTGTCTTGAGATAGACCTATACTCAGTTTTCTAACAATCCACCAGCTTGAGTTACAGAGTGGTTATACACGTTTACAATCCCACAAGAGATGGAGGAGTGTTTGCCTTTCTCAGTGTCTTTGCCAGCAAGTGTTGTTCCATGAGTTTTCAATTTTAGCCATTCTGATTCACAGAAAGTGGAATCTCAGGGTTGTTTTTGTTTGCATGTACCTGATTAGCAACAAAGTTGAACATTTATTGAATTGATACTAGGTCATTTGAACTTCCTCTGTTTAGAATTCTGATTAGCTCTGTATCCCATTTTTAATCAGGTTGGTTTTTTTTTTTTTGGCATCTAACTTCTTGAGTTCTTTATAACTTTTGGATATTAGCCCTCTATTGGCTATAGGCTTGGTGAACATCTTTTCTCAACTTGTAGGCTGCTGTTTTGTTCTATTGACAGCATCCTTTCATTTACAGAAGTTTTTCATTTTCAAGAAATTTATTAGCTGTTGTTCTTAGAGCCTGAGCCATTGATGTTCTACTCAAGAAATTCTGTGTCCTGTACCAATGCTTCCAAGGGTATTTCCTACTTTGTCTGCTATTAGATTCAGTGTATCTGGTTTTATGTTGAGATCCTTGATCCATCTTGTGCAGGCTGACAAATTTGATCAATTTCATTCTTCTATATACATATTTCCAGTTAGACCAGAACATTTGTTGAAGATGCTTTCTTTTTCTATCATATGGTTTTTGTTTCTTTGCCAAATGATCACTCAGTGTCCATAAGTGTATGAGTTCATTTCTGGGTCTTCAATTCTATTCGCTTGATCTGCCTGTCTGTCTCTGTAAAAATACCATTGGGTTTTTATCACTATTGTTATGTAGTACAGCTTGAAATCAGGAATTGTGATTCCAAGCCAGATGTGGTGGCACATGATTTTAATCCCAGCACTTGGGCGACCCAGGCAGGCGGGTTTCTGAGTTTGAGGACAGCCTGGGCTACAGAGTGAGTTCCAGGACAGCCAATGCTATACAGAAAATCCCTGTCTCGAAAAACCAATATATATATGAATTGTGATTCTTCCAGAAGTTCTTTTATTGTTTGGGATTGTTTTGGCTATCCTGAGACTGTTTGTTCTTCCATATGAAGTTGAGAATTCCACTTTTATATTTTAAGATTTATTTATTTATTATATATAAGTACACTGTACCTATCTTCAGAGACACCAGAAAAATGGCATCAGATTTCACTACAGATGGTTGTACGCCATTATGTGGTTCATGGGATTTGAATTCAGGACCTCTGGAAGAACAGTCAGTGATCTTAAATGCTGAACTATCTCTCCAGCCTGAGAATTGCAACTTCAATGTCTGTAGAAAGTTTTGTTTGCATTTTGAGGGGAATTGCATTGAATTTGAGGATTGCTTTTGATACCATGGCCATATTGACTATGTTTTTTGGTTGTATGTTTTTCAAAACTGGTTTTTCTGAGTGATGAGCTTGTGGTCCTGGAACTTGTTCCATCTACCAGGCTGGCCTTGAACTCAGAGAGTTCTGCCTGCCTCTGTGTCTGCCTCTGCCTGTGCAATGTTTCCCAGTGTTTAAGAATTTAATTCCTTCCTTAAAGTGCTTTAATATTAGTTTCTCATTAGAATAATATTTTCTGAATCTTTGGCTTCCCTCATGCTTGTGATTAAGAATGGCATTGTAGCTGGGCGTGGTGGCACAAGCCTTTAATCACAGCACTCGGGAGGCAGAGGCAGGTGGATCTCTGAGATAGAGGCTAGCCTAGTCTACAGAGTGAGTTCCAGGATAGCCAAAGCTACACAGAGAAACCCTGTCTCAAAAACACAAAAACAAAACAAACAAACAAACAAAAAACATAAGAAAAATGACATTTTACACCTTTGTACACCTCATCCTGCCTTTGTGGTCCAGTGACTTAAAGATATTTCTTCAACTCTTTCAGGCTTGACCCTTACTACTCAATGAAATGGAAAAGAGACCAGTATGTGAGGGTCCTCTGCCTTCCATCCCTTTTATTGGGCATTTAAAATGAAATGGGACTTGAGAGAGAATTGACTTCACTGACCAACTCTGATGCTGCCATATTCACAGCACAGAAAGGGATAAGGAGAGAGAAGGGGGAGAGCTTTCATGTTTCACAATATTTGGTTGTCATTAGCAATGAGTACTCAGGTCATCAAATTTTGATGATTGGTAAAAATTCTGACTGGAAAATTTTCGGTTTTATAAACCTGGGCAATCAAAACTCTGGATAAAGAACTGAACTCATTTTTAGAAACCAAAATTCTGTAGTTTCATCAAGTTAACCAATACAGAAGATATGAACAGACTGGTGTGGCTCTTCCTAACAGGAATGTTATTACTCCTGTCTGGAAATGCACAAACAGAGAGAAAATATACCAGTCAGACCTGGTGTGCTCTAATACTTATGTCTAGTCCCTAGAGAATATTGACCCACAAAGCCGATCTCAACTTTAAAATGAGTTTTGAGATTTTAAATAAATCGTTTCTATCTTCTTATTCCTCCCTACTATTAAGCTTCAAACACAGAGACAAATGACCTATTTAACAAGTCAAAGTGGACCTTACCTTGAGGTTCTCCCAGCATCCCTCAGAGTCTACCTGTTCGAGGATATGGCTGTCATACCACAACCTCCAACATAGTGATTGGACTGCCCTTCTCTGTGCAAGTCTTCCTGATGTAATTGAGCCATTTTGGTGATCTGGTCCTTTTCTCTACCATTTCCCACCTTTCCTTTTGGTCTGTTTCTTTTCTCCTCCCTCTCTTACATGGCTCATGTTCATGAGTACTCTGGACTCTCCAAGATGTCAATGCCTTTGTCTATGCCTTCCTTTGTATCCATAATAAACTTTCCACTCCATTATACCTAGGAACAGCCTCGGGTTTGGTTTTCTTTCTTTCTTTCTTTCTTTCTTTCTTTCTTTCTTTCTTTCTTTCTTTCTTTCTTTCTTTCTTTCCTTCCTTCCTTCCTTCTTTCTTTCTTTCTTTTTTCCTTTTACCTTCATTTACCACACCTTGTTTTCAAATTAATGGCTAGTTGTTTTTTGTTTTTTGTTTCTTTTGGTTTTTCAAGACATGGTCTCTTTGTAAAGCCCTGGCTGTCTTGGAACTCACTTTGTAGACCAGGCTGGCCTCAAACTCAGAATCCACCTGCCTCTGCCTCCCAAGTGCTGGGATTAAAGGCCTGTGCCACCTTGGCTGGCTAATGGTTAATTTTTACTTTAATCATTGTTACTGTTTGAATTTGACTGAAGTTTGGGTACAGGACTTACTTTCTATGAAGTATAGATGGCTGCACAGTACACTGATTGTGCATGTAATGTTCACAAAGAGGACCTTGTGCCTTGGAAAAAGAACAGGAAGTGCTCTGGTGACTCCAAAGTTTGACTAAAATACATTTTCCCAGTCTAGGGCTCTGTCAGGCCAGAGGGTGGAAGGACAGAGCTAGGAAGGCCTCACTGTCTGAGCCTTTTGATCTTTGATCCCTTAGTGGAGGAGCTGCTACTATCCTGAGAACTAGTTTGGTTGTATTACCCAATGAAGGACTCTGGGTAAGCCAAGAAATTAGTAGTACTAGTGGGTGGGGCTTACAGGTTCATTCCAGGATTCTTCTCTAAAGTAGCTGTAGGGAAGGAGCTATGAGGGAGTCCAGAAGCCATGCCCTGTTCAGGCTTGGAGCCACTGTCACCAGACCAGGAAGAGCAGGTTGCTGAACTATTAGAGTTCAATTAGCTAAGAAGTGGAGTGAACTGTGAGCTAGATGGTGGTTCTGTTAGTACGTGTGGTAACCTGAGCAAAGGCTCTTGGCCCTTGAGCCTCACTGGGTGTGGATTCCCTAAGGAGGAGGAGCCCTGGCACTTCAAAGGTGTGGTGCTTATAATATCTATGTCACAGAGGCATTGTTCTTGGTATGCAGTGGGAAGGCAGACTGAAAATCTGAAAGTCTAGTTTCTAGAAGTTCTGACTATATTGCATTCCACATTCAGTTTTTAGTGATAAGTTTTCAAAATAGTTATAGACTGGTAGAGAGAAGGTGATAGAGATCATTCTTGAGTAATATTTGATTAGAATCCTTTGAACTTTTCATGACCACCAGCCACAATGATGTGATTGAAGGAAATTCAACTTTTGGGCATAAAAGGAGTTTTGAAGATGCAGAGGTTTTCCAGGTGTGCGTGGTATTGTGTTGGTAGATATGTCAGATTCCACATCATGTGACATAATCCATGTGTCAGGAAGTAGACATTAAATTACTATTCAACACAATTGTGCGTGGGGGGGGGGCATCAATAGGAATGGGACTTCCTGAAACCAAATGCAGGCATGAGGGTCTACAGAGCCAAATATAAGTTTACCTTTCTGATCACCTTTATTTCCAAAGAGCATGGAGCCTCTCAGTTTGGAAGAGAGACCAGCAGTAAGTGGAGAACCAGAAATAGGACAGTTTAGAAGTCTCTATGAGTTATTTTGTAGGAATTATAAATGCCGTATTTATTTAATTCCTATACACATATAATCATAGATAACATTGGTCCAGTTCACATTTTTCCTGTTGGAATTTCCTTAGGTCTTTTGATAAAAGCTTGACTGTGTTTTGTGATTTTTCTCTTGCCTTATTCTCCATTCCATCATTCTTTCACACATATTGTACAAATCCTTGATTGTTAGAGCTCGTGGTACAGAAATTATATCTTGTCCATTTGTGTACTCTATTTTTTTATAGTCTTATTGCAAATTCTGAACCATGTGGCACTTCACTTTAAAATCAGTTTTCCTGCTGTAAATCCTTAGGAAATTTTCTGGATTGTATTAAATTTATGCTGCAGATTGAATACACCCAACATCTTTTCTTTTTTGAGAATAGTTATTTTTGTTTTATTTTATTTATTTATTTAGTTAGGTTTTTTTTTGTTTTTTTTTTTAAAGATTTATTTTATTTTATTATATGTAAGTACACTGTAGCTGTCCTCAGACACTCCAGAAGAGGGAGCCAGATCTCCTTACGGATGGTTGTGAGCCACCATGTGGTTGCTGGGATTTGAACTTATCACCTTCAGAAGAGCAGTCGGGTGCTCTTACCCGCTGAGCCATCTCACCAGCCCCTTATTTAGTTTTTTGAGACGGGGTTTCTCTGTATAGTCCTGGCTGTCCTGGAACTCACTCTGTAGAGCATGCTGGCCTCGAACTCAGAAATTCGCCTGCCTCTGCCTCCCAAGTGCTGGGATTAAAGGAGAGCACCACCAGGCCTGGTGAAAATATTTAATTTTAATGGTACTGTTTACTATGTTATCAAAGAGTTAAAGATATTTTGGTTAATCATTTATTTAGTGAGCAATAGTAAGTATGTGAATCTCTAATAGGAAATTATGTAAAAAGTAACAATATGAAGACCTCAATATGGAGTTTACTAACACAGAATACATTGTCATGTTCACATAACTCCTTTAAGGTCATTAAGTCCTCACTAGGGTCACCCTTATGGATGCTGAAAAGGTACCAGGACACTGAGTTTCTTCACTAACCCTCAAATGCCCCCTAATTCCAGCTGCACCTGCCCTTCACTCTCTCTCTCCACATCCCCAGTTGTCCCTTCTTGTCTGTTCCCATTAATGCTCAGATCACGCACAAAATATGTTCTGTTTCCCCTTTCCAGGGAGATCCAAGCTTTCTCCTTGTAGCCCTCCTCTTCAAGTATCTCTCTGGGTCTGTCTATTGTAGCTCATTTATCATTGACCTAATATCTACTACAAGGAAACACTTACCTTCTTCCTTCTGGATCACGCTTATCTTGTTTAGGATAATTTTTCTAGTTGCTTCTAATTTCTTCATAATTTTTATGATGCCATTTTTTTGTTGTGGTTTTTTTTTTTTTTTTTTTTGAGACAGGATTCCTCTGTGTCGCCCTTGCTGTCCTGGAACTCACTTTGTAGACCAAGGTGGCCTCGAACTCAGCAATCTGCCTGCCTCTGCCTCCTGAGTGCTGGGATTAAAGGCATGCGCCACCACGCCCAGCTATGATGCCAATTTTAAACAGGTGAGTAATAATACTTCATTTTATTAATAGTCCCTGTCTTTTTGTTTTGTTTTGTTTTTTGTTTTTTGTTTTTTGTTTTTCGAGACAGGGTTTCTCTGTGTAGCCCTGGCTGTCCTGGAACTCACTCTGTAGACCAGGCTGGCCTCAAACTCAGAAATCCACCTGCCTCTGCCTACCAAGTGCTGGGATTAAAGGCTTGTGCCACCACGTCCGGCTGACCCCGTCTTTTTTATCCATTCTTCAGTTGAGCAACAACTCTATTGTTAGTCCTTCTGTCTGGTGTGAATATAGCCAATGTGAACATTCGCTGAGTAAGTCTCCTTGTGGTAGGATGGAATATCTTTTGAGTGTGTGCCCAAGAGTGACATAGCTGGGTGTTGTAAAACCACTTCCCAGTTTTCTGAAAATCCTCAATATTGCTTTTTATAGTAGCTGTATTTGCACTCCCACCAGCAATTGAAGAGTGTTTTTCCTTCTCTACATCCTTGCCAGCATGAGCAATCCCTTGCATTATTGATGTTAGCCATTTCCACATGTGTCACATGGAATTTCAAAGTGCTAGAGAAAATATTTAATATCAATTTGGGGCTTTTACCCTGCTTTTAATATTCAGTTCCCAAATAAAAGATACACATGACCTTTATATTCAAGGCATTATGTTTCTGCCTTTAAACAGTGACAGAAAAAGAAAAAATTAAAAAGGGAAGATGAGAGAAAAAACAGCCCCAGAAGTGCTGGAGAGATGGCTCAGTAGTTAAGAACACCAGCTACTCTTCCAAAGGTCTTGAGTTCAATTCCCAGCAACCACATGGTGGCTCTCAACCATCTGTAAGGGATCTGATGCCCTCTTTTGGTGTATTTGAAGACAGCTACAGTGTACTCATATAAATAAATAAATATTTTTTTAAAAAAAAAGGTTTAAAAAAAAACAGTACTAGAACTGGGCAGATATCTACCCTCTATGCTGTTGTGTCTATTTTCCTGTCATTAAACCCCCATATGACCTTGCATGTTTTGTCTCAGTTGCCCTTAAGTCCAATTAGCCTGCCTCATGGCCATTATTTCAAGATTCTATCCCATGGCATTCTTTCCTCTCTCCACCTTCCTCTCTGACCTCTTTTCTTCTCCTCAAACCCCACCCAAGGCAGAAACCCCAAGCCCTGCCTGTGTCCCTTCTGTGCAGGCATCTTTACTCACCAATTTGGAATAACTTGTGGACAGGGTCACCTAGCATCTCTAGCTGTGGTCTCTGCCTCCTCTCTGGAGGCTACTAGGCCTCAGGGAACAGTATTTAGCATTACAATGCAAACAGAATCAGACAAACCCACTACAACCGAGTAGTTTAGATTTGCAATTCTCTGATGGCTATGGGTGTTGAACTAGTCTTTAAGTGTTTCTCCCCCATTTGAGACTCCCCTGTTGAGAATTCTCTGTTTAGCTCTGCACCCCATTTTTAAGTGAAGTGTTTGTTTGTTTGTTTTAACACCTAGTTCTTCAGGCCTTTGTATATTTTATGTATTAGTCCTCTATTAGTTGTGGAGTTGGTAAAAATCTTTCCTCATTCTTTAGGTTGTCTCTTTGTTCAGTTGACTCTGTTTTTTTCTTTTGCCTTACAAAACCTCTTTAGTTCCATTTACTAGTTGCTGATATTAGCACCTGCAGTATTAGTGTCATGTTCAGTAGATTGTCTACCATGCCAATGTATTTCAAGCTGTTTGCTACTTTCTGATCTGCCAGTTTCAGTGTGTCTGCTTTTATTTTGAGGTCTTTGATCCACTTAGACTTGAGTAATGAATATGAATCTATTTCCATTTTTCTACATGCAGAGATACAGTTTAAGGAACACCATTTTGTGAAGGTACTGTCTTCTTTCCATTGTGTTTTTCTGGATTCCTTATCAATACTTAGATTTCCATATGTGGTTGGAATTATGTCTGGGTCTTCCGTTTGATACTTTTATTGAAAGTATCTCTTTTAATGTCAGTACCATGTAGTTCTTTTAATGTACAGGATTCTTTTAGCTATCACTGATATTTTAATATTCCACATGTGGCTAAGAATTGTTCTTTCCAGGTTTGTAAACAATTTTGTTGGAATTTTGATGGGAATTGTGCACAATCTATGCTTTGGTTTTGTTAGGATGACCATTTTTTGTGTGTTATAATCCTAGTGAGCCATGAACATGAGAGATTTATTTATTTATATGTGTACACTGTAGCTGTCTTCAGACACACCAGAAGAGGGCAGCAGATCCTTTTACAGATGGTTGTGAGCCACCATGCAGTTACTGGCAGTTGAACTCAGGACCTTGGAAGGGCAGTCAGTAAGTACTCTTATCCATTGAGCCATCTCTCCAGCCCGTAGCATGAGAGATCTTTACATCTTCTGATAACTTCAATTTCTTCAATTACTTGATGTTTTCATCATATAAATCTTTGACTTGCTTTGGTACAGAGGTACTTAACCATATTCAATATTATTTGAGGGTATTTTGAAGGGTATTGTTCCCCCCAATTTCTTTCCCAGCCTATGTATCATTTTTCTATAGGTTTTTTGGTGGTTGTTGTTTTCAGTTGATCTTCTATTCAGCCACTTCCCAGAAAATCTTTATTAGCTGTTGGACTTTAATAATGGACATTTTGGCTGGAGAGATTGTTCAGCTGTTAAGAGCACTGACTGCTCTTGCAAAGCTCCAGAGTTCAAATCTCAGCAGTCATTCAGTGTCTTACAACCATCTGTAATGAGATCAGATGTACTCTCGTGGTGTGTCTCAAAAGAGCTATGGTATACTTAAATATAACTTATTATATTTAATAAATACATTTATAGAAATAAATCTTTAAAAAAATAGTGGAAATGTTGAGGTTGCTTATGTGTACTCTCATACATCTACCAATTAGGATTCGACTTCTTCCTTTCCAAATTATATCCTGTTGATCCTTTTCCTTTGGCTACTTGCTCTAATTAGAACACCAAGTACCATATTGAATAGATATGGAGAGTTTGAACAGCCTTGTCTTGTTCCTGAGTACAGTGAAATTTCTTTGAGACTCCTTCAATTTCATTTGATGGTAGCTAAAGGTTTGCTATACATTTCCTTTATTACATTTACATAAGACTCTTCTATCCCTAATTTTTTTTTCGTGGGAGGGTTTCAAGACAGGCTTTCTCTGTATAGTCCTGGCTGTCCTGGAACTCATTTTGTAGACCAGGCTGGCCTCGAACTTAGAAATCCACCTGCCTCTGCCTCCTGAGTGCTGGGATTAAAGGCATGCGCCACCATGCCTGGCTTTCTTTTTTTTTTTTTTTAAAGATTTAATTTTATTTATTATATGTAAATACACTGTAGCTGTTTTCAGACACCCCAGAAGAGGGCGCCAGATCTCGTTACGGATGGTTGTGAGCCACCATGTGGATGCTGGGATTTGAACTCATCACCTTCGGAAGAGCAGTCGGGTGCTCTTACCCACTGAGCCATCTCACCAGCCCCATGCCTGGCTTTCTATCCCTAATCTTTCCAAGACTTTTATTATCAATTTGTGATGGATTTTGTTGAAGGCCAGTTTGGTAACTAATAAGTTTTTTTTTTTAGTCAGTCACTTTATTTGTATAGTGGATTCCATTTTTTTTTTTTTATGTTGACCCGTTTCTTCATCCTTCGGGTGAAGCCTTCACAATCATGGTTGGTAATCTTCTTGATATGTTTTTTGATTCAGTTTGCAAGTATTTTATTGAGTATTTTTGCATTTATGTTAATGAGGGAAATTGGTTTGTAATATGCTTTTTTCTTGAGGTTTTGTGTATGTTGAGTACGAGTGTCTGGGGTAATATTCCTTCTGTTTCTGTTTTGTAAAATACTTTGAGCACTAATGGCATTAAGTCTTCTTTGAAAGTCTGACTGAAAACTGCACTAAAACCATCCAGCCTCCTTTTTTTGTTTTGTTGGTTTTTATTCAGTTGGGAGTCTTGTAATGACGTCTATTCACTTGGGGTTATAGGTCTATTTACATTGTTTATCTGATCTTTGTTTAACTTTGGTAAGTTGTACCTGTCAAAAAAAAAATTCTTCATGTCTTTTAGTCTCCCCAATTTGGAGGGGCACAGATTTTTAAAGTATATCCTTATGATTCTTTGTATTTCCTCAGTGTCTGTTGAAATGACCCCATTTGGCTCTTCTCTTCTCTTCTCTTCTCTTCTCTTCTCTTCTCTTCTCTTCTCTTCTCTTCTCTTCTCTTCTCTTCTCTTCTCTTTTTTTTTCTCTTCTTTTGTTTGTTTGTTTGTTTCTTTTGTTTTCCAGACAGGTTTTCTCTGTGTAGCCCTGGCTGTCCTGGAACTCATTCTGTAGACCCGGCTCAGAAATCAAAACTCAGAAATCCACCTGCCTCTGTCTCCCAGTGGCTGAGATCAAAGGCGTGCACCACCATTGCCCAGCAGATCTGATATTCTTAATCTGCATATTCTTTCTATTTTAGTTTGGATCAGAGTTGTTTATTTTGTTGCTTTTTCTCAAAGAATCTACTGTGAGTTTTACTGGTTGTTGTTGTGGTGGTTGTTGTGGTTGTTGTTGTGTTGTTCTCTTTTTTGGCTTTGGTCCTGAATTTGATAGTTGCTTGCTATCTACTCCTGTAAGGTGTGCTGACTTCTTTTTGTTCTAGAGCTTTCAGGTGTTCTGTTAAGTTGCTAGTAAGACAGCTCCCCACCCCCTCCTTCTTAATGTGTGCACTTAGTGCTATGACCTGTCCTCTTATCAGAACTTTCATTGTGTCCCATAAGTTTGGAAATGTCATGTATTCATTTTCATTGAATTCAGAAGAACTTAATTTCTCCCTTCATCACTGTCTGACATTTTTCCCTTCAGTACAGAGTTCTTCAGTTCCATGAGTTTGTTCCTGGTCTGCCGTTTCTGTAGCTGATGATGTGCAGCTTTAATCCATGTTCTCTGATAGGAGGCAGCAGGGCATTTCGATGTTTTGATAGCTATAGAGACTTGCAGTATGTTTGAGTATGTCACTAACTTTGGAGACACTTTCTTGAATTGCTCAGGAGAGCATACATTTTGTGTGTGTGTGTGTTTGGGTGTAACAGGCTGTAAATATCAGGTTAAGTCCATTTGGCTTACATTTTCAGTTAGCTTGAGTTGTTTTCTGTTAAAGTTTTGTGTGCTGGACCTGTCTATTGGTGACAATGATATATTGAAATCTCCCACTATAAATGCTTGAGGGTCAGTGTGTGACTTAATCTGCAAAGGTGTTTCTTTTACAATTTTAGCTAATCTTATTTTGGGGGCTTAGATGTTATGAATTGAAGTGTTATCTTGGAGCATTATTTTTCCAAATTTTTACTACCTTCTATCTACTTTGGTTTAGTTTTGGCTTGAAGTGTATTTTTTTAGATATTAAAATGTCTATACCAGCTTGTTCCTTAAGTCTCTTTGCCTGGAATATCTTTTTCCAACATTTTACCTTGAGGTAAGATCTATTCTTCTTTTTTTTTTAAGATTTATTTATTTATTATATGTAAGTACACTGTAGTTGTTTTCAGACACTCCAGAAGAGGACATCGGATCTCATTACAGATGGTTGTGAGCCACCATGTGGTTGCTGGGATTCGAACTCAGGACCTTTGGAAGTGCATTCAGTGCTCGTAACCGCTAGGCCATCTCACCAGACCCCGGAAATATCTATTCTTGATTTTGAACTGGGTTTCTAGTATGCAGTAGAAGGATGCTTACTGTCTTATGGTCCACTCTGTTAGCCAGTGTGTTTTTATTGGGGAAAATGAGGCCATTGATATTAAGAAACATTAATTATCAGTGATTACTAATTCTTGTATTTTGTTGGTTCTTGGTGGTGCTAGTGTGTGTGTGTGTCTTTATGTGTGTGTATGTGTGCGTGTTTGTCCTTCTGGTTTTGCCGATAATGTGAGGTTAATTATTTTCTGTGTTTTCATGTGTATAGGTAACCTCCTGGTGTTGGATTTTTCCTTTCCTCAACTTCTTTTAGGATTGTATTTGCAGGGATATACTGTTTCAGTATCGTATTTTCTTTACTGTGAATGAAATTTTGTAGGTTTAGTAATCCAAGGTGGCTTCTATGGTTTCATAGAATCTGTGTCCAATCCCTTCTGGCTTTACAGTCTCTCTGGAAAGCACAGGAACAAGTCTAGAAGTCAGAGATATAATAAGGTACTTGGCTTTTCTTGTTCCCATTTCAGTTTTTGAAATCCTCTGTTATTTATGTTTAGTGATATGATTATTAAATGGTAAGGGGATTTATGTTTGTGCTCCAACCTATTTTGGTATTATGTATACTTCTTGACATCTTTAGGTTCAAAAATATTTTGGATGCTTTTGTTGAAAATATTTTCTAATCCTTTTTACTGGTATCCTTCCTCTATTCCTGTTATTTATAGTATTTGTTTCTCATAATACCCCAAATTTCCTGGATGTTTTGCACTAAAACATTTTTGTACATAATATTTTCTTTGACTAACGTATCCATTTCTTCTACTATATCTTATATGTCTGAAACTCTCCCGTCCATCTCCCTGCTGTGGGGAAGCCTTGCCTTTGTGGTTCTTCTGTAGTTTCCTAAATTGTTCATATCCAGGATTTTCTTAGTCTGTGCTCTTTTGATTGGTTCTATTTCCAGTTTAGGGCCTTGAACTGTTTTACTTGTTTTCTTCAACTGTTTTTTCTTGACTTTATCTAAGGTATCAATTGGTTTCCTCCAATTACTTGTTTGTCTTTTCCTGGCTGTCTTTGCTGGATTTTTTTATTTTCTTCAATTGTTTGATTGTGTTTTCCTTGATTTTTTTTTTTTTTTTTTTTTTTTTTTTGGTTTTAAAACAGGGTTTCTCTGTATATCCCATCAGAATGACTGGGTGCTATGTTTGTGAGCTTGTGTTGATTGTTGATGGGCGTGGAAAGGCTCTTCCACTGAGGGTGGAACTATCCCTAGGTAAGTGGTCCTGGACTGGATTATATAGATACCTGAGCATGAGGCAGTGACCAAACCAGAGAGAAAGCCAGATAACAGTGTTTGCCGTGGTTTTCCTTCTTTCATTTTGTGGCTTGAGTTTGTATTTTAAGCTCCCAAAAGGATGAACAGTGATATGACATGAATAGCCAAATAAACTCATTCAGTACCATAGATGCATTTGGTTAGAGGTTTATCACAACAGCAGGGATGCAAATTAGGCCAAAAATGTAGCTCAAAGGTGATTTTTGTTGCTGGACAGAACCTGTAAATTTGTCTTTTTGATGAATGTTGAAGATCTCAGGAGTTGAGGTACCAAAGTTGTACACAGAGCTTACTGGGCCAATTTTTGTATGACCTAGATGATTGAAGAATTGTTAGTAATGGAGATAGAGGAATTTGAAGTCAAAGGATTTCACTGGAAAATAGACTCCATGAAAAATTAAGCTTGAGGTCATTTGCATGGTATTTTGGCCAGAAATCTTTCCTTTTGTGCTACTGGCCTGAGAAATTGAATAAGGCAAAATTAAAAGAAAATGGGATGATTTCTTTGACTGAGTATTGAATCTGCTGGGTGTTTATTACATGTGGCTCATTGGCCCATGGTTCTGTGAAGTCTCTATGCCCCAGTGTAGAGGAATTCCTTGCCAGGAAGGGGGAGTGGGTGGGTTAGTGAGCAGTGAGAGGAGGATATGTGAGGAGGGAGTTTTTGGAGGGGAAAACAGGAAAGGGGATAACATTTGAAATGTAAATAAAGAAAATATCTAATAAAAAAAGTGGCTAATCCACAACTAGAGTGGAATAAAAGCAGTTGGTGGGGAAAAGTAAAAACAAGTCTGTGGTTCCTTGAGAAAAACAGCACTAGTGAGTTTGCATGGTAGTCAAGTGCTGAAAGAGACAGGAGTTTTAAGGATGGTATCACCATTAAAGAGAAGGCCATTGCTCTCCATTGAAAGCCTGAGAAGGTTCCCAAATGGTTACACTATCCTGCTAACACTTGGAGTAATGTAATGAATAGAGAAAATGATTCAGAGCTCCAGGAAGCATCTATACAGAAAGTGTTGGAATTGTGATCCAAGCATGGCAGTGTCCATCATCTCAACTTGGAAGCCAAACTTGACATGATCACTTCTCTTGTACTGGCTCTGGAATCAGGAAAGATGAAAAAGATAATGTCCTGAATTCTTAGTGTGTGGTTTTAGTTACTCGCTTATTCCAGCCACCTATGTTTGACAGAATCAGAGCTGCATTTAGGGCAATACCTCTCCTGGGCATATACCCTCTTCTACAAGGTTGACCATTTTTCCTGTGTACAAGGTGATACAAGTATCGTCGGAATAAATATTATCGGTCTTCGACCTTTCTTGGGTCTACAGGGAGTTGTCTCCTTACCTATGTCTTTTACACCATGTAAATGTGTTACCTCATGATAAGACGATAAATTTTTTACTTAATATGAAATTCTTGGGCAAATGGATGTGTCTGGAGGATATAGTCCTTACTGAGGTAACCCAATCACAAAAGAAGTCATTGGATATGCACTCACTGATAAATGGATATTAGCCCAGAAACTTAGAATACCCAAGATACAATTTGCAAAACAAAAGAAAATCAAGATGGAAGACCAGTGCGTGGATACTTCATTCCTCCTGTGAATAGGAAACAAAATACCCATGAAAGGAGTTACAGAGACAAAGTTTAGAGCTAAGATGAAAGGATGGACCAAACAGAGACTACCCTACCGGGGGTTGGGGGGGGGAATCCATCCCATAATCAGTCATTGGTCCTCACTTTAGTCAAAAGATGGCCTCAGAACTCCCGAACTTGGAATAATGAATAGTTCTGAACTTCCATGGTAAGTACTGGCAAGTGAGTCCTATATCTAAGACCAGCAAGTAATATTGACTACTGAGCCATCTCTCCTGCACTATGTTGTTTATTTATGAAAAAAATTTCCTTTGCTAATGTTTGCATTTGTTCATTATAACTATAAACATTGATTGCCTTCAAGAAACATCTTATTAATGTCACAGTTTAAACTGGGGAATTTCCGGATCTTGGAAGATGAAGACAGAACTACAGTGACTATTTAATTCTTTGTAGGAAGTTCACTGAAAACCTATGAGGTTCTTTCTATCATCTTTGGGTTTTTATTTTGTTGATTTTATTGTTGTTGAGTACTTTTTTTTGTTGGATTTTGTTTTTGTTGTTGTTGTTTTGGGATAGATTTTTTTTTTTCAGACTGGGTTTCTCTGTAAAGCCCTGGTTGTCCTGGAATTCACTTTGTAGACCAAACTGGCCTCAAACTCAGAAATCCACCAGACTCTAGAATGTGCTGAGATTAAAGGCATGCGCATCCACTCCTGGCTTGTTTGATAGATTTTTGCAGCAGAGACAGGGTCATAATGAGTAGTTCTGGCATTCTGTAACATGGTTAATAGACCAGATTGGCATACAAGTCAATGAGATACACGTGCCTGTACTTGGTGAACATTGCTATTAAGGGCATGAGCAAATACACCCAGCTTCCTAATAGTTTTTGTTGTTGTTGTTGTTGTTGTTGTTGTTTATACTGATTTATCAGTTGTGTTAAGCTGTTTGTCTGTCAGTCTGTCTGTCTGTCTGTCTCTCTCTCTCTCTGTCTCTCACTCTCTCTGGATTTTAACTGGCATTTCTTTTGCTAGGGTATATGCTCTTCAATGAGCACAGCATTCTCAAGTGAACCTCATAATTCGTTTTTTTTTTTTAATATTTATTTATTATTGTATGTTAATACACTGTAGCTGTCTTCAGTCACACCAGAAGATGGCATCACATCCCATTACATATGGTTGTGAGCCAATATGTGGTTGCTGGGATTTGAACTCAGGACCTTCAGAAGAGTAGTCAGTGCTCTTAACCAATGAGCCATATCTCCAGCCCAATAATTTGGTTTTCCTAATTTGGTTTGAAAATGATTTCATGATTATACCAGGATTTCTCTGTCATGAGCTACATGTGGGAATTATCAAGATCAAATGAATATATTGTCAGTGAAGTATTNTCCATCTCAGAAGAGACTTTACAGAGATGTAATGCTGGAGATCAACAGAAATCTCACTACTATAGGTAAACCTGAATTTTCCTTCAGTTTTAAACTAAGGTGGGGGAACAGCTGATTTCTTTGTTATTGATGCCCTTGTGTAATCTTGAATGAGAATAAGGAAGAATGAGGTGAATAAAGAGGGCATGATTCATGGGCTTGAGAGATGGTTCAGCAATTAAGAGCACTGACTGTTCTCCCAAAGGTTTGGAGTTCAAATCCCAGCAATCACATGGTGGTTCACAACCATCCATAATGAGATCTGGCACTCTCTTCTGGAGTGTCTGAAGACAGCTACAGTGTACTTAAATATAGTAAATAAAATAAATCTTTAAAAAAGAAAAGAGGGCATGGTTCTAAGGTTCACTGAAATTCGAGACTTACGGAATAATTACCAATTATAATTATTTTCTGGTCCTATATTTTAGGCTACAAATGGAAAGACCATGACATTGAAGAACTTTGTCAAAATAATAGAAGATATGGAAGGTAATTTTTTGTGAAACCTCATTCTAATGAGCTTCTGAAGAAAATTTAATTTGTTATCTAAGTTTTGAGGGGCAGCAACAGTATTATTTTTTTACTGCATTAGGTAAGTTGTTGGCTATTAGATTCTGACAAAACCAAGTACCTCGATTCAAGGCAGCTGATAGGTTGTTGCAACGCATTCTTCTATGACAGTATTTCTTTCTTTCTTTTTTTTTTTTTTTTTGAGGCAGGGTTTCTCTGTATAACCCAGCCTGTCCTGGAACTCACTTTGTAGACCAGGCTGGCCTCGAACTCTGAAATCCGCCTGCCTCTGCTTCCCGAGTGCTGGGATTAGAGGCGGCCTGGCTCACAGTATTTAACAGATATAACTATTTGAATCATGTCACTATTAGAGGTACGCTGTAGCACTGCCATTCCATGTACAGTCACACCAATCAGATATTGCAAATTATACACACACTGAATAGGTGATATATTTATGTCCCAAATCTTCTACTGAGCAAATAGTCCATAATAAAGCTGTTTTTACTCATATACTAGTCTTAAATCTGATAAGTTTATTGAGAGGGGAAGTTTATGAGCATTAAGGATGTTGTGCTAGAGAAACCTTAATCCCTACCATATGAGGAACAAAAAGTCTAACTGTGTGAATGTAAGGTGGAAACCCTTTATTTGTTATTCTTTTAATAGGTATATCATATGTCATACTGAATACAGGCCATATGAGCAGAGGGATTTTGAAAGAAACAGAGTATCTCTCTTTCCTAGAACTATTTATTAGATCATAGACTGTTGCAGTAAATCTCCAACCCAAATTGGCCCCGGCCATGCAAATACAACTCAGTTAATATGAACACATGCTATGTGCCTAGATTGGGCAGATCTACTGCTACTCACTCTACCATCTTCTCCATCCATGAGACCCCTTAGAACTGGCAGTTTCTCTAGGCCATGTGCTTCTGCTCTGCTTTTCTTCCTCCTCCTCTGTGTCCTCTCCCTCTTCCATTTTCTCCTTCTCTCTCCCCACCTGCCACTCAACCTTCCCTTTAATCTGCCCAATGATCAGCTCTCTATATTTTACAAATTCAGGTTGACAGCAGGTTTACAGGAAATCACATGAGGACTGACTCATTCCATGTTCACAGCCACTCACAGGAGAATGAAATTGAAATCAAATATAATTAGCCACAGGGTTATCCAGAAAAATATATGATAGGCTCCACTTTGAGGAGACTTTCTGAAAGTGAAACAAGTTTGTAGTCACTGAGATTTTTCAGCTTCATTTGGAATACAACCATAAAATTATACTACAAAGAATCCTATGAGCATTAAGAATATGGAATTTTTGATTGTCTTTCACTTTTCAAATACAATATGACTCACAGTGCAATAAAATTTGTGAACATAATGATAGAGGTAAATCTGTGAATTCATGCAGTTGTCTTCAAGTATCTGAAAATCTTGATGTATATAAAGTCTGGTGTAAATGTGAGCCATGTAATAATTGCCCTAAACATCACAGGTATCTCTAATGATGAAAAACAACCCATAAGGAAAGGGAACACCAAGACTGTAAACAATGTGATGAAAGCCAAGCAGTGGTGGTGCAAGCCTTTAATCCCAGCACTTGGGAGGAAAAGGCAGGCAGATTTCTGAGTTCAAGGGCAACCTGGTCTACAGAGTTCAAGGACAGCCAGAGCTATACAGAGAAACACTGTCTTGAAAAACCTTTTTTTTTTTTTTTTTTTTTTTTTTTTTTTTTTTTTTTTTTTTTTTTTTTTTTTTTTTTGAAGAAGAAAAAAGAAAAAAAGCAATGTGATAAATCTTTTTTTTTTCATAGATTTATTTTATTATTTATTTTATGTATGTGAATTCACTGCCAGTTTTTTCAGACACACCAGAATAGGGCATGGAATTCCATTAGAGATAGTTGCGAGGCACCATATGGAAGCTGGGACCTCTAGAATAGAAGTCAGTGTTCTTAACAGCTAAGCCATCTCTCTAGTCCTGTGGTTAAACCCTAAGATCAGAATCTACCCTACAATTAGACCAAATTTTAAAACTAATTCATACAAATAGAAAGGAGTCATCATTGTAATTAATGTAATAAAATTTTACATGTCCCAATTATCATTGCAGACATGAAAGAAGTCCTGCTGGAGAGAAACCCTATGAATATACACAATGTGATAAAGGCTTCAAATATCACAGTCATCTTCAAAACCTTGAAAGAAACCAAACTCGAGAGAAACACTCTAAAGTCTTTCAACATAATGAAGCGCTTGCATGTCAGAATATTCTCCACATAAATAAAAGAACAGATACTAGAGAGAAACCCTACAAATGTAATGAATGTGATAAAGCCTTTTTAAAGCTCAAGTATCTTCTACGACATGAAAAAACACATTCTGGAAAGAAACCCTATGAATGTAATCAATGTGGTAAAGCCTTTTTACAACCCAGATATCTTCGAATGCATGAAAGAACACATACTGGAGAGAAACCCTACAAATGTAATCAATGTGATAAAGTCTTTGCACAACTCAAGTATCTTCGACGACATGAAAAAACACACTCTGGAGAGAAACACTATGAATGTAATCAATGTGGTAAAGCCTTTTTACAACCCAGATATCTTCGAATGCATGAAAGAACACATACTGGAGAGAAACCCTACAAATGTAGTCAATGTGATAAAGTCTTTGCACAACTCAAGTATCTTCGAGCACATGAAAGAACACATACTGGAGAGAAACCCTATGAATGTAATCAATGTGGTAAAGCCTTTGTACAACCCATCTATCTCCGACAACATGAAAAAACACATACTGGAGAGAAACCCTACAAATGTAATCAATGTGGTAAAGCCTTTTTACAACCAGGCAATCTTCGAGCACATGAAAAAACACATACTGGAGAGAAACCCTACAAATGTAATCAATGTGGTAAAGCCTTTTTACAACCCAACTATCTTCGAAAACATGAAAAAACACATACTGTAGGGAAACCCTGCAAATGTAATCAATGTGGTAAAGCATTTTTACAACCAAGGTATCTTCAAGAACATGAAAAATCACATACTGGAGAGAAACCCTATGAATGTAATCAATGTGGTAAAGCCTTTTTACATCCCAGTAATCTTCAAATACATGAAAAAACACATACTGGAGAGAAACCCTATGAATGTAATCAATGTGGTAAAGCCTTTGTACAACCCATCTATCTTCGACAACATGAAAAAACACATACTGGAGAGAAACCCTATAAATGTAATCAATGTGCTAAAGCCTTTTTACAACCAGGCAATCTTCGAGCACATGAAAAAACACATACTGGAGAGAAACCCTACAAATGTAATCAATGTGGTAAAGCCTTTTTACTACCCAACTATCTTCGAAAACATGAAAAAACACATACTGTAGGGAAACCCTACAAATGTAATCAATGTGGTAAAGCCTTTTTACAACCAAGGTATCTTCAAGAACATGAAAAATCACATACTGGAGAGAAACCCTATGAATGTAATCAATGTGGTAAAGCCTTTTTCTATCCCAACAATCTTCGAAGACATGAAAAAACACATACTGGAGAGAAACCTTACAAATATGATCAATGTGGTAAGGCCTTTACACAAAGCAGTGCTCTTCAAACCCATAAAGGAATAAATCCTGGAGGGAGACTCTAAATGTGTAATCAGTGTGATAAAGCCTATTCACACCAGAGTCATCTTCCAATACATGAATGAACACATACTGGAGAGAAACTTTATAAATGTAATCAGTGTAGTAAATCATTTACATCTCACAGTCATCATCAAGCTGATGAAAGTATTCATACTGGATAAAAACCCTAAAAATGTAATCAATGTGATAAAGCCTTTCACAACCCAGGTATCTTCGAATACATGAAAGAGCACATACTGGAGAGAAACCTTACAAATGTGATCAATGTGGTATGGCCTTTACACAAAGCGGTCATCTTCAAACCCATAAAGTAATACATACTGGATGGAAACTATAAATATGTATTAGTGTGATAAAGCCTATTCACACCATAGTGATCTTCGAATACATGAAAGAACACATACTGGAGAGAAACCTTATAAATGTAATCAGTGTAGTAAATCATTTATATCTCACAGTCATCATCAAGCTGATGAAAGTATTCATACTAGATAGAAACACTACAAATGTAATGAATGTGATAAAGCTTTTTCACAACCCAGGTATCTTCAAATACATGAAAGAACACATACTGGAGAGAAGCCTTAAAAATGTAATCTGTGATAAAGCCTTTGCACAAGGCAATAATCTCAAAGTACATACAAGGATGCATACTGGAGAGAAACCCTATGAATGTAATCAATGTGTTAAATCTTTGAATATGACTATTCTTTTAGGATGCATTAAAAAACAGGTATTGGAGAGAAACATTACAAATATAGTCAATGTGGTAAAACCATTGCAGAAAGCAGTCATCTTCAAACTCTTATCTTACTACATACTGGAGAGACTCTACCAATGTAATCAGTTTGATAAAGCCTCTGCACAACAGAGTGGTCCCCGAATAGATAAAAGGAAATATTCTGTAGAGAAACCTTAGAAATGTAATCAATGTGATGAAGCCTATTCACAACACAATGGTCTTACCTACAATAACACATACTGGAGAGAAACCCTATGAATGTAAGGGATTTGGTAAAGCCTTTGTATATTATAATACCTTCCAATAACAAAAATGATAATATGGAAAAAACTCTATGAATGTAATCATCAGGTAAAGCATTTGAAAATTACAGTAGTCTCTAGAAACAAAGTCAACTAGGAAAGAAATCCTATGAAGTTCATTGACATGGTAAGGTCTTTGCACATATCTGTATTCTTCATCATCATGGAAGTATTCATACAGTAGAGAAACCATATACAAAAGAAATGTGGTTAAGCTTTTGCTCATCACAGTTATCTCTTATTGTAGAAGAAACGTCCTATAAGTATGATAGAAGTGATGAAACCATTTCACAACACAGTTATCTCTGGCTTCATTAAAGGAAAGATAAAGATGACAAGCACTATGAATGTAATAAATGTGGCAAACCCATTATTTAACATGGTCAACTTTGAGTACAGAAAAATACATGCTAGACAGGAACCCTATGAATGTAAACACATGAAACCATTCATACTGGGGAGAAACACTATTGAAGGTATTACATATGGTGAAGTCTTTGCTTGTCACAGGATTATGTAGATACACACACAAAAATCATAATGCACAAGTGTAACCCTCCCAATATAATTGATGTGATTAACTATTTTACAACAGTTATCTTTGAATACATCAAAGAACACATACTGAAGAGAATACCTCTGAATGTAAGCAATATTGTAACACCTTTTCATATTAAGGTGAATTTCAAATATGTAAAAGAATGTATGCTCTGGAAAAACCCACCAAATGCAGTCTGTGTAATGAAGCCATTTTACATCACAGTCATCTTCAAAAGCATGCAAAGAGTCATCTTGGAGAGAAACCTTATGAAATTTCTATAGCCTTTCATGATCATGAAAGTATTCATAGAGAAGTGAAACTCTGAATGCAGGCAATGTGGTAAACCCTTTGCAGTTCACAGTTATCACAAAATGCAGAAAACGTACTGGTGAAGCCTTTGAACATTTCTGTATTCATTATCATGACAGTATTTATACTGGAAAGAAGCCCTGTGAATGCCAGCAATGTGGCAAACTCTTATCACCAGATGCAGAGAGCATATACTTTAGAAACACCTTATGAATGGGCTCACTGTGGTAAAGCCTTTGCACATCACAATAATCCCTGAATACATATAAGAACACATTCTGTAGAAAAGCCCAAGGAATGAATGTAATCAATGTGATAAGACATTTGCGTGTGGCAGTAGTCTTTGAATATATTAAAGGACAGACACTGGAAAGAAAACATATGACTGTTTAGGGAGATGTGAAAGAACTCATAATGGAGAGAATCTGAATACAAAGGATTTAGTAAGATCATTACATTCAGCTGCACAAGGTTATTCTAGAGGAAAATAATCTGACAAGTGTCAACCATCTACTCAAGCAAAATATTGCTTTATATTTTAGATGCACCTCCAAACTCATATGGACAAAACTACTATGGATTTAAATGATAAGCTAAAAACCTCTTTAGATTTTACATTTCTCTTAAATTTCACACACACAAACTCTTTTCTGGTATAAAATTTTTGTGTGTGTATTGATGATTTTTCTCTTTCTAGGATAAAACATAATGTCTAAGACAATTTATAAAACAGTTTAATTTGGCTTATGGTTCCACACCACCAAAGTGTCATTAAGATCATGTTGTAAGACATGGCAGCTAAATAGGAAGCTCAGATATGACATCTTCAACCTGTAGCATGTACCAAGGAGTGGGAACTAGAAGTGTCATATAGATATAAACTCTCAAGCCCACCTCCAATGACATATTTCCTCCACCAGGGCAGCATTTGTTCAGTCTTTCCAAATGATACAGTCAACTTAGAAGGATTGATTCCTCTGATTGCAAACATACCTCCATATGTATTTATACCCTGTAAATATTTGAAAGTGTTTATGTATTATATTAACATCGAGAAATAAGAAAACATTCATACATGAGAGAAATCCTATTCCCACAAACAATTTGATAAAGGTTTTGACATCACATTCAATCACCATAAACAATATTGCTACACCTCTTTTACTTAGTAGCCTTTGAAACAAGTAAATAGTTCACCATGTTCATGCAAGTCCAATGGTTCATATATCCACGTGTGGTTTATATTTTGAGAGTTTTGAACTTGGTGTTGAAATGTGCTGTGTGTGTGACAAATGCCATTATTAAAATGTATTTGATGATTCTTATATTTCTTCTGTGGCTACAGGTTTCTTCTCTTATGCTTTTACTTGGTGGCAGATGTCTTTTGGCTTCTATTGATATAATATAATGCCTATCAACTAAGTGGTCCATTGTCTATTAAAAATTGGATTGTATGTAATCATATGCTTCAATACGGGTGTTTTGTGAGTGGGTGGTGGCTCTTGTCCCTGATGTTGTTTGTCATATTTTCATAAGTTCCCTAAAGATGTTATTATTCAGCCTGGCTTTGATGTGAGGAATGAGTTAGGACTACTTAGAATTTTATATTATCATGTGTCACCCTCCTAAGTCCAAAAGTAGAAGATTTACCCCCTGTGTATCCTTTTTTGTCAGCACAGTTTAACAATATTAATGATAAACTGCGTAATAGAAAAGAATATTTTAAAAAATTAGATACAGAGGACGAAATCTCCCTTCCCCTTCCGGTCTGGTCCTGTGCGCCCACACCAGCCCAGGGCTCGGGCGCGGGTTCTGCGCACTCTCCGCGGGACCCCCCAGCCTGTCTTGGGACCACAGGTGAGCAGCTGAACGCAGCATCTGTTCCTGCCCAATCCCGTGCGTCCTGAGTCACCAACCAGGACAGAGATAAAGGCCCAGACCATTTCAGACTCTCCCTTCTGTCCTGCACCAACACCAGGTCTCCTTGGTTAGAGATGGCAGGAGGTAAGCGTAAGAACAGAAGCAACAGAATCCAAGGGTACTTGGCATCACCAGATCCAAACTCACCCACCCCATCAGGTCCTAGATACAACAGCACACCAGAAAAACAGGACATGGATATAAAGTCACTCGTCAGGATGATGATGGAGGACTACAAGAAGGAAATACAGGAAAATGCAGATTAACAAGTAGAAGCATTTAAAGAGGAAAAACTTAGAGAGTTACAGGAAAACATAGATAAACAACTAGAAGCATTTAAAGAGGAAATACGTAAAGAGTTACAGGAAAACAATACCAAACAGGTGATGGAATGGAACAAAACCATCCAGGACCTAAAAATGGAAGTAGAAACAATTAAGAAAAACCAAAAGGAGATACCCCTGGAGATAGAAACCATAGGAAAAAAATCAGGAACCATAGATATGAGCATCAGCAACAGAATGCAAGAGATGGAAGAGAGAATCTCAGGCACAGAAGATTCTATAGGGAGCATAGACAAGACAATCAAAGAAAATGCTAAATGGAAAAAGATTCTAACACAAAATATCCAGGAAACCCAGGACACAATGAGAAGACCAAACTTAAGGATAATAGGAGTAGATGAGAAGGAAGACTATCAAACTAAAGGGCCAGCAAATATCTTCAACAAAATAATAGAAGAAAACTTTCCATACCTAAAGAATGAGATGCCCATAAACATACAAGAAGCCTACAGAACTCCAA
>LR750712.1:112500-127999 GCA_902729485.2 Mus minutoides | reverse complement strand
GGGACCTGATATAGCTGTCTTGTGGGAGGCTATACCAGTGCCTGGTAAACACAGAAGTGGATGCTCACAGTCAGCTATTAGTTGGAACACAGGACTCCCAAGGTAGGAGCTAGAGAAAGTACCCAAGGAGCGGAAGGGGTCTTCAACCCTCTAGGTGGAAGAATAACATGAACTAACTAGTTCCCCCTGCGCTCATGTCCCTAGCTGCATATATGGAATAAGATGGCCTAGTTGGCCATCATTGGGAGGAGAGGCCCCTTGGTCATACAGACTCTATATGCCCCAGTACAGGGGAATGCCAGGGCCATTACGTGGGAGGGGGTGGGTAGGGGAGCAGGGCGGGGACGCGGGAGGGTAAGGGAAATTTTCTGGATAACATGTGAAATGTAAATGAAGAAAATATCTAATAAAGAGAAAAACATGAAAAAAAATTACCAAAAAAAACAACAAAAAAAATTAGATACATAATGTGTGTATCCAATGCAACATTTTCACTTATCTGGTGTAAAAACATACAATAATCTGCAATTATCTGCAATCTATATATGCTTATATTATTCCTTCTAACATGCTTCTTCACGTCCCCATTAGTTAATCTCATGTGTTCTGTGTGTGTGTGTGTGTGTATGTGTGTGTGTTTGGATGTCTGTGTGTATAAAATGTGGTTATAGGCTTTTAGGCAATGGCTAGTATATAGAGCATGGAAGACAACTTTGTGAGGTGTACTTTGGCCACATTTGTATCATGATCACAATTACCTTGCCAGTTTTGCACTGCGTGGCAGTTTCTTGCTGAGCCATCTCACTGATGGTCAAATAAGAGTAGTTGAAATATTACATCAGTAATTATTGTCTTCAGACTATATATACATATGGCAATCTAAGCTACACATCTGCTACATGTGAAGGAAGGCCGAGATAGTAAGTAGTTCAGCCTCTGAGAGCCCCAAGGGTCCTGGTTGGTTGATTTTTTTATCTTCCTATAGAATTGCTATTGGAATAGTTGTGTCGCACAGGAATCAATAGGGGTGCCCTTAGTTGTGACTCACAACATTGCAAATATGGATCCTGGGAATGCTGCCTCCAGTTGCCAGGCAGAAACCCTGGTGAAGCGATAGGGACACCATAAATCTTTCAACCCCAGCTCATCCTGTCTACAAGAAATGCAGGAATTGAGGTTGGCGTAAGAACTGAGGGAACGGGGGACCAAAAAGAGCCGAACATGAGATTCTTCGGTAGGCACAGGTCCCTGACACTATTAACGATACCCTGTAATGCTTGCAGACAGTAATCTAGCATGGCTGTCCTTTGAGAGGCTCTACCCACCACCTGACTCAGATGTGGACAACCAAAGCCAAACAAAATCTTTTTAAAACTACTCACATGCCTGACGGTGGTGGTGCACACCTTTAATCCCTGCACTTGGGAGGCAGAGGCAGGTGGATTTCTGAGTTTTAGGCCATCCTGGTCTACAAAGTGAGTTCCAGGACAGCCAGGGCTACACAGAGAAACCCTGTCTCAAAAAAATAAATAAATATATAAAGCTACTCACATGTAAAAAAATTGTATTATGCAGGAAAATAAACAGTGTGGAGAGTCCATTCTCAGAAGTACAGGAAGCTCATGAGTCCTTCAACAGCCATCTAAAGAGACTTCCATAAGCTTCAAGTGATGGGACAGAGGAATGATCAAGCATCTTCATGTTCTGCTTTACACTAACACCTTGGAGAGCTGGAAAATTTGATCAATATTGCTTCACCTCTTGGGTATCCAAGTTTGGGTTCTAGCACCTGTAACAGATAGCTGGACACTCCTTGTATTTATGGGTCCATGGCGTTTGATTCAATCTTCTGGCCTTCTAGGGCATCAGAGATGTGAATGGTGTGTGTGTGTGTGTGTGTGTGTGTGTGTGTGTGTGTGTGTGTGTCTGTGTGTGTGTGAGATTGCAAATTGTAAAGTTTTTCTTTATACATTTTCTTAATTAAAATGAATTTAATTAAGGTATTTAAAGTTTTGTTGCCATATACCAGACAGGTACCCGTGGAGACAGGTACCCGTGGACAGCAGAGTGTGGCATTAGATTTTCCATGAAAGAAACTTCCAATAATTCTAGAGCTATTTTGTGGGTGCTAGGATTCAATATATGACACTGGATGAACAGTCGGTTTTCTTAGGGGCTGATTCCTCTATTTAGCCTCATGAACATGTTATAGCAGTAAGTTGCGAATTGCTGATCCTAAGTTCATCTTTACCTCAGCCTTACTAACCCATATGAAGTAAGATGGATAGCATCAGAAACTTAGACTTGATGCTGAAAATTTCCAGCCCAAGTCACCACTCAATGAGGAAAGAGTGCAAGGAATGATAAGGAGAGAAACAGAAAGTACAAGTCTTTGGGAACTGGCTTGCCATGTTATCAAAGCCACAAGACTCAGTTCATGTCAAGTGTAGTAAATCAGCATCAGAACTAGCTTACAAGGACACATGTTATGATTAACCTGGGAGTTTATGACCCCTGTAATGAGAGAAAAGAATCCTCCATGCATGAATATCTACCTATTCAGATGATATCATATTGTGCTTCCTTGCAAAACATTTATTTAGGAACCATGCATGGTTTGACTCCTGATGACATGGAGGTTGTTGTCAGGGAACCCGCGACTGAAAAAGAAGTCACTCTAAGGCTGGGGAAATCAGGTATTTACAGAGAGCCCTGGAGTATGGATGAACTATCAGGGAGGGAGCTTTAAGTGTGGAAGCCAGATGATCAAAAGGCCAAAGAGCAGTGCTAGTGGAGAACCAGAGGACAAGCTATCTCCTGTTATACTTTCTGTATCCACTCAGCTGTTTTGGGTCAGCCCCCTTCCAGGTCTTCCATTCTTCTTGGAAACTCTAAGTAGGTGTCAGTGCCATAACCCCACAGTCTACCAGTTGGCAGTACCCACTTGTTCCTTAAATTGAGGAGTCCCAACGCTGTCATTGCTCTAACTTATTTGGTTGATATTCTAAAGAACATTTATAGATCTCCCTTTGGGTAATATTTAGTGAAACCGTGTACCATTTGAAATTCCCCTAAAGTCTCAATCTGGGAAAGACTGGTTCCTCCAGATGAGAATGTCCTTGTTGAGTAAGAAAGGAAACAACAATTCAGACGTGATTTACAGGTGGGTAAGATTCATATGGATTGGTTAGATGACTTAGTTGTGCATATATCTTGCCTGCTATGTGCTCATGTTAGGACCCCAAGGATAATTAGTTAGTTTATATCTTCATAACTTGTCCAAAGAAGTCATGCTGAATAAATACATTAATAATTTGTTTTTCTTAATCATTGATTGCTGTCTCTGGTTTTTTTTTTTTCCCTTGTTCCGGTCAACCCCGCTTGCTCCTGGCCAGATCCACTCGCTGGCCGCTGACCCTGCTTGTTCCCGGGTTGTTCCAGCCAACCCCGCTCGCTCCAGTCAGCCCCGCTCACTCAGATCAGCTCCATTTGCTCCAATTGACCACGCTTGTTTCGGCCATCCCCATTCGGCCCAACTTGCTCAGGCCTGCTAGCTCTGGCCGTCCCTGCTTTCTCAGGCCGTCCCCGTTTGGCTCTTCTCGTTCCGGACAGCCTCACTTGCTCCGGTTGGTCTCTCCAGTCCAAGGATTCATTTCTCGTTGTTCTTCATCAGTACGCTGCAGCTGACTTCAGAGGAACCAGAGGAGGGCGTCAGATCTTGTTACGGGTGGTTGTAAGCCACCATGTGGTTGCTGGGATTTGAACTCATCACCTTCGGAAAAGCAGTCAGGTGCTCTAACCCGCTGAGCCATCTCACCAGCCCCAACTGTCTCTGTTTTTATAAAAGAATTATTTATTGTATAAGGACACTGTAGCTGTCTTCAGACACAACAGAAGAGGGCATCAGCTGTCATTACAGATGGTTGTGTGCCACCATGTGGTTGCTGGGAATTGAATTCAGGACCTCTGGAAGAGCAGTCAGTGCTCTTAACCTCTGAGCCATCTCTCCAGTCCACGTCAGCCTAGGTTGCTTCATTCTCAGACTCCAGTAGCTCATTAAAGAGTGGAATTGAGCAATTGCAAAAAGTTAGCCTCAGGTGGCAATGAGATCCTTAATTGCAACAAAAGTTTTCAGCTATAAAACTATATACATACACCCAACAAAAATGGACTGATCTGGTCTTATTCTTAAAGCTGTGCATACCTATTCATAAATTCTTAACAAGGAAGAATTTGGAAGAGATGGAGAAAGGACAAGGAAGGTAGAAAGTGATGTAACATTTTTATTAAAATCTAATAAGGTTAAAACAAAGTAAAAAGTTGCCAGAAAAATAGAATACTGGGTGAGAGACCTGGTTCTTTTTATAGAGAACACACTTTCTTTCTTTTTTTTTTTTTTTTTTTTTTTTTTTTTTTTTTTTTTTTTTTTGGTTTTTCGCGACAGGTTTTCTCTGTACAGCCCTGGCTGTCCTGGAACTCACTTTGTAGATCAGGGTAGCCTTCAACTCAAAAATCCGCCTGGTCCAGGACAGCCAGAGCTATACAGAGAAACCCTATCTCAAAAAACAAAACAACAAAAAAATGCTATCCCACTGTGTGCAGTTTTATTGAGAAAAGAGCAACAATAAACAGACTAATTACTGTTAATTGTGGGCCATCTTATGCTTGCTCGGATTTGAACTGAGGACCTTTAGAAGACCAGTCAGTGCTCTAACCCAGTGAGCCATCTTGCCAGCTGGAGCATTATCTTTAAGGTCCTCTTAGGTTTTTATATAATGACTTGACCTTTAAGAGTGTATTCATAGCCGAGCATGGTGGCATTGGCCTTTAATCCCAGCACTCGGGAAGCAGAGGCAGGTGGATTTCTGAGTTTGAGGCCAGCCTGATCTAAAAATTGAGTTATAGGGCAGCCAGGGCTACAGAGAAACCCTGTCTGGAAAAACCAAATAAATAAATACGAGTGTATTCATTATCTAGAATAGACTATATCATGGTGCCTATAACAGTTGTATTTTAATGAACGTAGATGTCTGAATAGCATCAGTTTTACTCTGCAAAGAAATTTTCTTTTTACCTTTTTTTTAGACTTATTGATTTTGTATACCTGCATTCCAGAAGAGGGCTTCAGACTCCATTGTAGATGGTTGTGAATCTCAGTGTGGTTGCTGGGGATTGAACTCAGGATCTCTGGAGGAACAGACAGTGATCTTAACTGCTGAGCTATCTCGGCATATCGGTCCAGGGTAAAGGCATTTTCAAAACATTCATCGTCACTAATAAGTGTGCACTCTCAGAATCATTCATCTCAGAATTCAAGGCAGAGGTACATTAGAACTCCCAACATGTATCAATTGTATGATATATGTATGCCATGTATATGCTTTAATTTTTCAAACTCTACAAAATAAAACACACAACCCATTGTGTTGTATTGCATTAAACCAGCATCAATAAGCAGATTCTGGATTTTTAATTTAATATATTATATCTCTATGGGCTGCTGTTTTTATTTTTTTTAAATTCCAGTGTAATCTTGTCTGGAACTGCATTTAGACTCTGGGAGCTCTCAAGGGTATGGGTTAGTTGATATTGTTGGTCTTCCTATGGTGTTGGCATCCCATTCTGCTTCTTAAATCCTTCCCCCAACTCTTTTTTGTTTTGTTTTGTTTTTCGAGACAGGGTTTCTCTGTATAGCCCTGGCTGTCCTGGAACTCACTTTGTAGACCAGGCTGGCCTCGAACTCAGANATCCGCCTGCCTCTGCCTCCCAAGTGCTGGGATTAAAGGCGTGCGCTACCACGCCCGGCTCCCCAACTCTTTTTTTTTGTTTGTTTGTTTTTTTTGTTTTTTTTTTTTTTGTTTTTCGAGACAGGGTTTCTCTGTGTAGCCCTGGCTGTCCTGGAACTCACTTTGTAGACCAGGCTGGCCTCGAACTCAGAAATCTGCCTGCCTCTGCCTCCCAAGTGCTGGGATTAAAGGCGTGCGCCACCACGCCCGGCTTCCCCAACTCTTTTAAAGGGGTTCCCTACTTCAGTCCAACGGTTGGCTGTAAGTGTCTACATCTATCTCAGCTGCTGGCAGGGTCTGCAAGCACAACATGGCATCAGAAATACTGTCAGGGTTTTGTGCCCACCCATGGGGTAAATCCCAAGTTGGGCTGGTCTATGGACAGCCTTTCTGAGAATCTCTGCTCCATTTGTATCACTCATTTATTTAGGCAGCTACAATTCTGTGTCAAAACTTTTGAAGGTAGTTTGGTGACCCTATCTCTCCACTGGAGGACGTGTCTATCTACTGGAGGTGATCTCTTCAAGTTCCAATGCCCCACTGTTGGGCATTTCGACTAAGGTCATCATCATTTAGTCCTGGGAACTTCTGCAATTTTCTGGAGGTTCCTCATGCATCCCACCCCCACAAATGCATATTTTCATGCATTCTCTTTTTTTTTGACGGGGGGGGGGGGGTGGTTCGAGACAGGGATTCTCTGTATAGACCTGGTTGTCCTGGAACTCAATCTGTAGACCAGGCTGGTCTCGATCTCAGAGATCTGCCTGCCTCTGCCTCCCAAGTGCTAGGATTAAGGCATGCACCACCAAGCCCAGCTCATGCATTCTCTTGTTGCTTTGGGTCTCTCTGCTGTCTCCCCTCACCCCATACCTGATCCTGCCCTTATTATACCTCCCCTGTCACCTCCCACACACAGATCCCACCCTGCCCCAGCTTCCCATGATTGTTTTCCCCCCTCTAAGATGGATTCAAACATCCTCACTTGGTCCTTTCTTCTTGTTCAACTTTTATGATCGGTGGATTGTATCCTGGGTATTCTGTACATTTGGGCCAAAATCCAATTACAGTGAATACATACCATAAATATGTATAATATTTTATAGTTTTATCCTTTTGCCTGCAAAATTCATGATGTCCTCTTTTTTTTTTTTTCCTTTTTCCGAGACAGGGTTTCTCTGTATAGCCCTGGCTGTCCTGGATCTCACTTTGTAGACCAGGCTGGCCTCGAACTCTGAAATCCGCCTGCCTCTGCCTCCCGAGTGCTGGGATTAAAGGCGTGCGCCACCACGCCCGGCTGATGTCCTCATTTTTAATAGATGAATAATATTCCATTGTGTAAATGAACCATATTTTCTATATTCATTCTTCAGTAGATGGACATCTGAGAAGTTTGCAGCTTCTGGTTATTACAAATAAGGCTGCTATGAACAAAGTAGAACGTTTGTCCTAGTGGTATGGTAGAGCATCTTTAGGGTATAGCCTAGGGGCCGTATGACTGGTTCTTCAGGTAGTGTTATTTCCAATTTTCTGTGGAACCACTAGATTGATTTCCAGAGTGCTTGTGCTGGTTAGCAATTCTACCAGCAAAGGAGCAATGTTCCTCTACTTCACATCCTTGACAGCATGTGCTGTCACTTGAAGTTTTTGTTTTTTATTTTAGCCATTCTTATTGGTGTAAGGTGGAATCTCAGGGTGGTTTTGATTGGCATTTTGCTGGTGACTAAGGATATTTAACATACGTGTAAGTACTTCTCGGCCATTCCAGATTCGTCTGATGAGAATACTGTTTAGCTCTTTAACCTGTTGGCTCTCTATCAGATGTAGGGTTAGAGAATGAAGACATTTTCCTAATCTGTAGGTTGACATTGTGTCATGCTAACCGTGTCCTTTGCCTTTCAGAAGCTTTTCAGTTTCATGGTATCCAATTTGTCAATCGTTGATCTTCGAGCCTGAGCCATTGGTGACCACCAATGTTGAGGTGATTTGCTCCTTTGCCAATGTGTTTGAGGCTATTCCCCACATTCTCTTCTAGTAGATTCAGTATAGCTCATTTTATGTGGAAGGTCCTTGGTTCACTTGGTCTTGAGCTTTATACAAGCTGATGGATATGGAGCAATTGCATTCTTTGATAAGCCGACTGCCAGTTAGGCCAGCACCATTTGTTAAAGATGTGGGGTTTTACCTGGTGGTGGTGGCACACGCCTTTAATCCCAGCACTTGGGATGCAGAGGCAGGCAGGCTTTTTTAGTTCCAGGCCAGCCTGGTCTACAGAGTGAGGTCTAGGACAGCCAGGGCTATACAGAATAACCCTGTGTTTTTTGCTCACTCTGTTTGGCCCCACTCGCTCCGGTTGGCCCTGTCCACTCTGGTTGGTCCCACTTGTTCAGTCCCTGCTCTCCAGTCCAAGGTTTCACTTATTATTATTCATAAGTACACTGTAGCTGTCTTCAGATGCACCATAAGAGGGCATCAGATCTCATTACAGTTGGTTGTGAGCCACCATGTGGTTGCTGGGATTTGTACTCAGGACCTTTGGAAGAACAGTCAGTGCTCTTACCTGCGGAGCCATCTTGCCAGCCCTCTAAACCTTTGAGGGGTTTTCCACCCCAAGTTTTCTATTTTTTTTAAGATTTATTTATTCATTTATTTAATGTATATGAGTACACTGTAGCTGTACAGATGGTTGTGAGCCATCTTGTGGTTGCTGGGAATTGAACTCAGGACCTATGCTTGCTCTGGCCCTGCTTGGTCTGAAAAAAAAGAAAATCCACTCCCAGACTTTTAGGTTGAATGTAGATATTTTCTTTTCTTTTTCTTTCTTAAGATTTATTTATTATTTTGTGTAAGTAGACGTCTCCAGATGCACCAGAAGAGGGCGTGAGATCTCATTACAGATGGTTGTGAGCCACTATGTGGTTGCTTTGATTTGAACTCAGGACCTTCAGCATAGCAGTCAGTGCTGTTGACCACTGAGCCATCTCTCCAGCCCTTTATTTTCTTCAATTGAGTGCAGGCCTCTGTATATTTAAGATTCCTTGTTTCCCTGGTGATCTGTGGGTGCAAGGACCTTTGTGCCCCAGCATTGTGTTCCTCATTAAAGAGTGAAGCGCTTTTGCAAGTAGGAGAAGTAGCTGAAGGGTGCATGTGTGGTTGCCTCAATCCCACTTGGGAGGGAAAAGAAAGCAGTCACGGTGGGGGAAGGGGCAGAGGGAAGGAGGGTCCTGGGTGGGAGTGGGGACAGGAAGAAGAAGTAGGGGACATGATCAGGTTTTGAGGGAGGGGAAACAGGACTGAAGTCCCGAGGGCCACTAGATGGTGCTGCTCTAACTGGTAGTCTGTATGTGGAAAAATGAATATAGATCCATACTTATCACATTGCACAAAGCTTAAGTCCAAGTGGATCAATGACCTCAATATAAAACCAGTACACTGACTCAAATAGAAGAGAAAGTGAGAAAGAGCCTCAAATTCATTGGCACAGGGGGAAATTCCTAAACAGAACTCCAATGGCTCATGCTCTAAGATCTAGAATCGATAAATGGTACCTTATAAAACTGGAAAGCTTCTGTACGGCAAGGATATAGTCAAGAGGACAAACAGCAACCTACAGATTGAGAAAAAAAATCTTCACCCACATTTAGTAGAAGGCTAATATCCAAACTATATAAAGAATTCAAGAAGCTAACCACCAAAAAACTGAACAAGCCAATCAAAATATGATCTATAGAACTAAACAGAGAATTCAAAATAGAGTGAGGTAACTAAGATCCAAAAGGTACATACCTAATAATAAGTAGGTATTAACCAAAATACAGAATACCCAAGACACAACCCACAGGACTCAGAAGGGTAACAAGCACAAGGACCCACGTGAGGTTTCCTCAAACCCACTTGGGTGGGAGAAGACAGCAATCATGGGGGGCAGGGGAAGGGAGTGACCTGGTTGGGAGAGGGCACAGTGAGGGGAAGTAGGGAAAATGATCAGGTATTGGGTTTGGGGAACAGGACTGAAGCCCTGAGGGCCAGCAGAAAGGATGGAAACAGCTAACCTCTGGAGGTAGGGGGACAGGCTAGAATGTACTGGTGACCTGGAAGTTGCAAGACTCTCAGGATTCAAAGGGAAGGATGTTGGATGAAGTGCTCTACAGTGGGGAGGGGGAACTTGTAGATCCACCTCCAGTGGAGGGACATGACATCAAGTGCAGGGATGGGGTTTCGATCCCACAGTCAAAAGCTGTGACCCAGCATTGTTCCTGTCTGATGAAACTGCAGGGACAAAATGGGGAAGAGCATGACAGAAAGGAGATCTAGTGACAGGCACAAATTGGGATCCAGCTCAAGGAGGAGGTCCAGGGTCCTGACATTGTTAATGGTGGTGTGATGTGCTTGCAGACAGGAGCCTAGCATGGTTGCCCTCTGAGAAGCCCAACAAGCAGCAGAAAGAATCAGAGGCAGATACTAGCACCCATCAATGGAAAGAAGCCAGGACCCCCGTGGTTGAATTTAAGGAGAGCTGGAAGAATCTGAGGAGGAGGGTGGCCCCAGGGAAAGACCAAAGACAAAGTCACAACTGACCTGGACCCTGAGATCTCTCAAGACACTGAGCCACCAAGCAGGCAGCATACAACCAGGCAGCTGTTATGAGGCCCTCAACACATATACAGCAGAGGACAGCGTGGTTGGTCCTCAGTGAAAGAAGATGCACCTAACCATGAAATGGCTTGATGTCCCAGAGAGTGAGGATAACTGGTGGGGCTGGATGATGAGGTGGGGACACCTTCTTGGAGACAGGGGAGGGTTAGGAGGTATGGTTTGAGGAATGGTCATGGGGCAGATAGGGAGGAGGATGAAGTATGGACTGTAAAAAACAATTAATGAATAAAAGTCAATAAAATTTAAAATTAGACAAAAAGCATTGCTTTGGAAACGACTTCCAGGTTCTCTTTTCCTGCAAATGGAACAAAATCTGTCTTAGCTCTTCTGTCTTGCCTCTTGTGATGGTTATTCTTGGTAGTCAAACATGCTATACATGGAGTTAACTAAAACGGCTACAGTCCCGGTACTGTGAAGGATTTTCATAATTATACCTTTTTTAGTTGTAAATCCCTTTTAAAATCTGGATCTTTTGAAGTAATAAGAGATAATTTGATCTAGGCCACAGCTTCTAGTGGCAGACTTACATTTATAAAGGAAGTTCTTTCTCCTTGTCTTCATGTCTTACCACTGACTAGGAAGCTCCAGTTTTGAAAACTGCCCTGCTTCTTCCTAATTGTGGTATAGACTGAAGACCAGTAGCATCATATGGCCACATGAATTGAATCACTGCTATATTCTTCACTTGTCCATTTGCAGACAGCCATTGTTGGACTGGTTGGACCACAGCTTGCCAGCCATTCCAATACATCCACTTTCTACAGATACAGAGAGAGCCATTCTATCAATTATGTTCATCTAGATACCTTTATTAATACAGCTGTGCATTTTTTTCCTCTTCCCACTGAGGAAGTTGTGCTGCCTAGCAATAGTGTTGCATAGAGTTTATTCTCTGTTTCTTGCTTTTCTCCCGCGGCTGAGTAAAGTCTCATACCTGCCAGGTGAAAAGTAGCTGCATTGTACCTGACCCAACCATGAAACCACAGAACAAAAATCTTAGTGTTTTTCTGAAAAGTCTCTCTTTAATTGTTACTGTTCTGTGCACCCTTCCCCTTTGGGGACCACAGTTTATTTCACTGCGAGTTGAATCCTGGGCCTGCAAGCTATCAGCCTTAATTACAGGAGGGAGAAGGGGAAGTGCTGGAATAGGAAGGACAGTGTGTTAGAGGACAGACTCAAGTGCTACTGAAATGCAAATCTCTCCAGATCTGGGAAAGGTCTAGCTCTGGAATGGAAGCCAGGTACAGCAACTGAAGAAATATAGTTTTAGCCTGGCTAATGTAAGTCAAAGCAGTTTGCAGAAGCCTTTCCCTTCCCCCTGCTGCTTGAGGAATTCTCAGTTTGCAGAAGCCTTTCCCTTCAGAAGCCCCTCTCCTTGCCCTTTCCCTGCTAATCTGAACAAGCCTTTCCCTGCCAGAGGAAACAAGCTCAAGACTACCTGGCCCCTTCCCCATCTGAGGGGACTGACTAAAGGTCAAAATGGCCACAACTACCATAGCAAGGCTAGCATTCTTAGGCCAGGCTTTGTGGTGCATGCCTTTGATCCCAGCACTCCGGAGGCAGAGGCTGGCGGATTTCTGAGTTCGAGGCAAGCCTGGTCTACAATTTGAGTTCCAGGACAGCCAGGGCTACACAGAGTAAACCCTGTCCTAAAAACAAACAAACAAAGAAACAAACAAAACAAAACAAGGCTAGCTGTTCTCAAAATTAGCCATAACAATAATGACCCCAGCCTCAGTTTGAATTCTAATATAAACCGACCTTTTGAGAAAGTTTGTGACACGTCGCTAGCTGACCACCAAAAGTAAAAAACATAACTGTTACTTTGCTAGCCAACAATAATTAAGTTGTGTAACACCCCCCCCCCAACACACACACACAAACACACACAAAAAAATAGAGTTAAAAAAAAAAACTGGGGGCTGGTGAGATGGCTCAGCGGGTAAGAGCACCCGACTGCTCTTCCAAAGGTGATGAGTTCAAATCCCAGCAACCACATGGTGGCTCACAACCATCCGTAACGAGATCTGACGCCCTCTTCTGGAGTGTCTGAAGACAGCTAAAGTGTACTTACATATAATAAATAAAATAAATTAAAAAAAAAAAAAAACAAAAAAAAAAACTGTACTGTTAGCAATCAGGGTCCACTCTCCCTGTGAGGCTGAGCCACCCTAAAGGCATTGGAATAAAAACCATTGCAGAGATCTATTGTCAAGCTGTGTCTCTGGAGGTCGCGCTCTCAACATTTGGGCCCGTGGAGGTCCTAACACAACCACCTTGACTTAACCCTTGAGTGCACTCTACCGTACTTATCTGGAAAAGGGTTGGCCCTGGACCAGCAGCTTGAGCCAGGAATTACTATGCTGTGTCCCTTCATCACACACTAACCTTAAGGGAGGTGCTTATGTCACTCAAAACACGCTGGCCAATCAAGGCCTCCAGTCTGACCTGCCAGTCAGAAGTGGAGCCGGGTGCTTCCGGGTGCCATGCTTTGTTTCAGTGCTGTAGCTGGAGAGGCTCAAGTGGTTTATGTGTCCTGCTCTGTGTGCTACTGCAGGGAACTGTGAGGGGAACTCAGGCGAGCTCTGAACCCGCGCCATGGTGAGTATATGGCAGCTGCTTCCAATGGGAAGGAGCAGGCGATCGAACAGCGGGAGCGAGTATGGTGAGTCCTCCCTGGGGTTGGGTGAGAACCGGGAACCGCAGCTCCACAGGGCCACGTGTGAGGTTGATTTTGGTCTTAGCTGCTCCCTGAGCATGGAGGTGACTTCCGAATAAATTTGCTCTGGGTCTGCCTCTGTGAAAGCATTTGGAGCCTGGGCTTGTGTGTTGAGCCATTCTTGGCAAGATGTCAAACAAAGAAATGCCTAGTTCATCCATTATCTTCTACAATTTTGTTTGTTTGGTAAGCTGCTGAGCACTGTTTTAGACGACTCCGAGTTTATCCCATCCTGTAACAGTGTCTGCTGACTTCATACACCGCAGGAAGAAGTATAAAAGATGATATTCTTTTTTTTTTTTTTTTTTTTTTTTTTTTTTTTTTTTTTTTTTTTTTTTTTTTTTTTTTTTTTTTTTTGGTTTTTCGAGACAGGGTTTCTCTGTATAGCCCTGGCTGTCCTGGAACTCACTATGTAGACCAGGCTGGCCTCAAACTCAGAAATCCGCCTGCCTCTGCCTCCCGAGTGCTGGGATTAAAGGCGTGCTATTTTTTTTTTTTCAACTTTTATTAGATATTTTCTTCATTTACATTTCAAGTGTTATCCAGAAAGTTCCCTATATCCTCCCCCCTCCCGGCCCTGCTACCCTACCCACCCGCTCCCACCCCCTGGCCCCGGTGTTCCCCTGTATTGGGGCAAATAAAGTCTGCATAGCCAAGGGGCCTCTCTTCCCACTGATGGCCAACTAGGCCATCCTCTTCTATATATGCAGCTAGAGACACGAGCCCAGGGGGTACTAGTTAGTTCATGGTTATTCTTCCACCTATAGGGTTGAAGACCCCTTTAGCTCCTTGGGTACTTTCTCTAGCTCCTTCTTCCTTGGGAACCCTGTGTTCCATCTAAAAGCTGACCGTGAGCTTCAGGCGTGCTATTTTTAAAGAGTTACTTCCTTTCTTTCTTTCCTTTTTAAAAAATATTTATTTATTTTTTATATCTAAGTACACTAGCTATTTTCAGATACTCCACAGGAGGGCGTCAGATCATTACAGATAGTTGTGAGCCACCAAGTGGTTGCTGAGTCACCTCTCCAGTCAAAAGACATATGTATTTTATTTTATTTTATTTTAGTATTTTTGGTTTTTCGAGACAGGGTTTCTCTGTATAGCCCTAGCTGTCCTGGAACTCACTAAAAGAAATATATCGTTTTTTTTTTTAAAGATTTATTTTATTTATTATATGTAAGTACACTGTAGCTGTCTTCAGACACTCCAGAAGAGGGCGCCAGATCGGATGGTTGTGAGCCACCATGTGGATGCTGGGATTTGAACTTATCACCTTCGGAAGAGCAGTCGGGTGCTCTTACCCGCTGAGCCATCTCACCAGCCCCAAGAAATATTTCTTAATTAATGTTCTCATTGTGTGCATAGTGATCTCTCTCTGGGAAGGCATATGGATTCTAGAACTGCTGCATCTTCAGCCTTTTAGGAAAAGGTTTCTGAGACATGCTATGTTGACTCAGGTGGCCTTGATCCCAGTCTGTTGCTCCCCAAGGCAATCAATGCCTTTGCTGTCCTCTTCATCAAACTTATAAACCAGTACATTAAAGGGCCTTGCCACAATAGAGTTTTGAAATGAACCGTTTTGTTTTCTGTGCCTGGCTATTATAAATAAGGCTGATATGAACATAGTGGAGTATGTTTCCTTGCAATACGTGGAAGATCTTTAGGGTATATACCCTGGAGTGTTATAAGTGGGTCTTGAGATAGACCTATACTCAGTTTTCTGACAAACCACCAGCTTGAGTTCCAGAGCGGTTGTACACGTTTACAATCCAACAAAAGAGTGTTTGCCTTTCTCAGTGTCCTTGCCAGCAAGTATTATTCCCTGAATTTTCAATTTTAGTCATTCTGATTTACAGAAAGTGGAATCTCAGGGTTGTTTTTGTTTGCATTTACCTGATTAGCAACAAGGTTGAACATTTATTGAATTGATACTAGGTCATTTGAACTTCCTCTGTTGAGAATTCTGATTAGCTCTGTATCCCATTTTTAATCAGGTTGTTTGTTTTTTTGGCATCTAACTTCTTGAGTTCTTTATAGCTTTTGGATATTAGCCCTCTATTGGCTATAGGCTTGGTGAACATCTTTTCTCAATTTGTAGGCTGCTGTTTTGTTCTATTGACAGCATCCTGTCACTTACAGAAGCTTTTCATTTTCAAGAAATTTATTAAGTGTTGGTCTTAGAACCTGAGCCATTGATGTTCAACTCAGGAAATTCTGTGTCCTGTACCAATGCTTCCAAAGGTATTTCCTACTTTGTCTGCTATTAGATTCAGTGTATCTGGTGTTATGTTGAGGTCCTTGATCCATCTTGTGCAGGTTGACAAATTTGATCAATTTCATT